>CAJHQQ010000220.1:0-285299 GCA_905132885.1 Moricandia moricandioides | reverse complement strand
CTAATAGGGTATCAATCTTAAACTTAAAGAGTATATATCATCATTTTATATATTGTATACACAAAGATTAGTGTAATGAGAATAAATATATAGTAACCAGAAGTTTGCCAAAATATGGCATGAACCATTTAGACAATTTTGGTTTATAATGAGGCGAAAGATTTTAAAGATTTAGTGGAATAATCATTGAAGAATCAAAAGAATCATTTGAAATGATTTGACATATCTTGCTGCTTTACAAGCAAAGAGTAATACGGTTTTCAACAGCCAAAAGGACGTTATGGGCATAAATAGATGAGCCTGTTGTTGGACTGGTCACGCTACTGCTCTTTATAATATTGGTGAATTCACTTCTTAAAGTCTTTGCGACTATGGAGAAAATTCACTGGATAAGTCTAAATGTATTTTGAGCAACACTAGTTTGCAATGCATCGCAAAAAGAAATCGTCTAAGTTCTCACCCCTATTGGTCACACCAAGCCGATTTTCATCTAAGAATGTTGGATGTGTGAATATATATCTTAGTTGTTCCAACACAAAGCTTTTAATTACGAATGAGTTTGTTCAAATGAGGTTGGAAATATATGTTGGATAGGAATTCTCCACTGATACTTAAGAATGTAGAGCCAATCCATGAAAGAATATAAAGTAAGGCTCGATAATGCATGCTAAACAGTGATCAGTATTTCAACAGTAGGGAGAAAAAAACAGTTTGGAAGGTAAAATAAGTTGATTATGAATTTATCATTAGATCTCGACTAAATGAAATGTCAAAAAAAAGTCCAAAAGATAATTTAATTAAAGGTTAGTAAAGCATTGATTGCCAGACATATTTACTGACATATAACATAGAGTTGATCAAAGTACAAGTAACAGCTGTAAATGCTCCAGTAAGAGATTGATTTTCTAGGAATATAAGATCAAACTGCTTAGTCAAACTTCGAAAGGTGGTAGACATCGTTTGGTTCAGAAAATAAAAATCCTGTAATGAAAGAAACATAAATAAATATGGTGAATCAGGAAAATAGTTTCGAATGACTCCATAAGAGATGTTTAAACATGACTGAGAAGCAATTCAGGACCTGAGACAAGTTGAGAGATCTCATAAGTTTTGTCATGTACGAAATATTAAAGGGGGGGGGGGTGGAACCTAAAGAAAGTCGACGTCGATGAATTAATGCATGCAAAGTAGCGATTGATATGAGATTAGATGAGAAATTGGGTATGAACAAAGTTCTATTGAAAGGTGTACACGAGAAGATGATTAGCCAAATCATAAAGAAAAAATAGAGAAAGATCACAAATTCCTCCATGTAAAGAGAGAAGTATCTTGGACCAGTAGTGATAACCTAAATGTGTAAAACAATTGAGGATATGAAATGATTGTTCCGACAAAACAAAATCAATATAGCAGATTGATTATAAATACAACTAGTCTCATGTGTAGATTGCGATACTATTTTCAAAGTTCCTTATGTATTCTGGCAATATAAGGAAAGATACTGGAATTATTATGAACCACTAGAAAGATGATAATCTTTGAAAGATATAAATCCAATGAGGATTATGAATCAAATCATGTTCTGAGACTCTAGCTATCGATTTGAAATATGTGTTATGGATAGTATGAAAATATTAAAAATTTAATCAGCTACATTGATTTGTAAATCTTTCCCCACAGATTATAGATCAATAGAATCGTGATTTGAATATAGATGCAAACTCGTGAAAAGCTATGGGAAATGGTATTTTGAAATAAATATGTATAGATTTCAAATGAAAGATCTAAAAATGAGACTTTTATTGCTTAAAAGATCCAAATATAATTTTGGTCTTGAAATTACAGATATTTAAATATGTTGATTTGAGCAAAGTACTTAATCTTTCCGCGTGATTGAATAGTGGTGATTTCATGATGAATTAAAGAATTCATAATAAGAAGTATTGGTAACTCGTAGTACAATATAAATGATTAGAATACAAGTGTATGTAAATATATTTTTGTTTTGAAGTCCAAATAGACCAATAGATTGTTCTTGTCTTATGTCAAAAGGAAAAAAATGTTTTGTTTTGGGACTGACAATTGAGCATATCTCAAGATATGGATCTTAAGGCGCATCAAGACAACTTACCACAGAAACGAGGTGCTTAAATAAGTTTTCATGGATCAAGCCATCCTTTGAGTAGTTCATGGTCTGTAAGATCACTCGACTGCTGAATTAAAGATTCCTTCCGCCCTAAAGAGAAGAATGAGAAATACTTAGTCCTGAAGTACATACTTATAGTGCAACTAGGGTCCATGTATGTACCTTGCCAGTTCCTACAAGAACCGATATATCATTTGCAGTAAATTTATGGCAGCGCTTTAGTTATGCCCAGACTCGAAGGATTGGAATGAGCATAAAACATGATACTGCGTTTCTCAAGGTACGAAGACATGGTTATATTCTTTCCTAACCCATCCATAGAAGATTTGGCTTGGTTATGCAGATGTTTGGGTACTGTCGGGATCCCCACAAATAGCTAGATCACAACGAAGATATGTGTTGTACTTGTGGTGGAAACTGCTATCTCTTTGGCGTTCGCAATTGAGCAAAACCATTTTTCAGGCGACTAGTCTTTCTTAACCCACCGCAGAGATTATAGCATATCATCGAACTTTAGTCGGTGAGTGTGTTGGTTAGATCTTGTCATTCAACATATACGAGGAAGATTGTGTTTATCTACGGGAAAAAATAAGCTCCAACAATCATGTCTGAGGACAATATTTGCATGATCGCACAACTCAAAAGATGGATAATCAAAGGAGCAGCAAAGCACATTCTGACACCCAGTTCTTTTTCAACACATATCTACAGAGAGAATGGCGATTTGTCGTGTCATTTCAGTTCCGTGAAATTTGGCTGATTTTTCACAAGGCGCTACACATTTAGGGGTACGTAATTGCGCGTTGCAAGTCTTTTTTTCCTAACCATGGTTTCCTATTGGGCTTTTCTGGTAAGGTTTTTAACGAGGCAAGCAGTCTAACGCCATAATAAGACATCAAGGCGAAGTGTTAAGAAATATATTATGATGTCGATGATAGAAGTCCTTGTTCACACCAGATTTCTTGGACTTCTTTCCTAAGCTAAAATCCCTAATATGCTGTATCCTTGATATAAAGAGTTTATTATTCATATTCGGAAATAAGACACACCAATTCCTACTCTATTCTATTCTCAGATGAGGGGATCAGGTGCTTGCCTTCTCACTACTATATACAATTAGCCAGGGTTTAAAGTAGGTATCACCCCAAACTTGGTAAAGAAGCTCAAGTCCAGCGCATGTCAGGTCTTTCACAAAGATCAAAATGAAGTGAACCTTATGGAGCAATAGTTCTGTGGAGTAAGGATGGAAGAAACTTCACTGTCAACAGACAAAGAATTAAGCTCTACTTGGGGATTTCAAGTGAGGAGGAAGGAACTTTGGTTCCACTCTTCGATCCAGACTCTTCCTAACCAAAAAGAGAGGAAGTCAAGCTAGAGACTCTAAACAAGCTCACTTGGGAGGAAATCCCATGTTTATCTTTGTACATATTTTTGTTCTTTTTAGTTTACTTTTCTTTTTGATTATTTGATACTTATAGGTTATACTTTTCAGGGGTGAAAGATGATCAGGTGGAGAACATAACTGCTTTCAAGTTTTCAACATCTCACCGCCTGTAGCGACCACAGAAATTTGCTACGCAATTTGCGAGTGCTGTAGCAATGAAGCGTAGCGACATTACCTGGTCTCTAAGGATTTGAAGATGAAATGCGGCTAAGGGTCGTAGCGACCAAACCGTAGCGACCAAAGCAAGTCGCTACGCTAACTGCGGATAACGTAGCGACCACGTAAAGTTGCTACGTGTCCAGGCGGTTATACGGATGACGTAGCGACCAGGCGTAGCGACCAACCCAAGTCGCTATGAGGCCCAGGTAAGTTTCCTTTTCACTCTTAACGGGTCAAATCAGACCAAAACCGAACCACCCCACCCCCTCACTCGATTTAACCCCTCTCAACCCTTCATGTTCCCCTCTTTTTCCCCAAAACAAAAAACAAAAACTCTCTGAAGAACACAACAACCAAACTCCCCCAATTCTCCACCAAATTCACTGGTTCAACTTGCTACCAATTCCAAATTGTCTCCTAAACCCATATCTTCCATCTCCACACTCAATCAAGCAACAATATGAAATTTTTGGGCTGATTCTTTTTCATGGAAAATTTTCCAACTTTTCAAAAGTTGTTGCATGCCCGATTTTTTGTTGAAAACTAGTTACCCATGTTCTTGTATGCTTGTTTGTGGCTTTGGATTGATAAATTTCGTAGTAGATGAGTGTGAATTGAGAATTTAGGAATTAGGGTTCTTGATGTTCTTGAGAAACTGAAAATTTGGGGAAATTGGATGTTCCTGCTTGTGTTGGCTATAATTAAGTGTTCTAAGACTACTGTTAGCAGATTGCTTCATTGTAACTCATTTTGCATTGGCGAGTGATTGATTCTTATCTGAGATTGAAATGCTTATTTTGAATAGCTTTGATTCCTAAATCAATATGTTCAGTTATCTATTTGTAATATCTGGAACCTCTCGACATTTTCCTCATACTACCTTGAGTGTTTCATTTCAGGTACCAATGGCGAGAACTAGATCAACAAGACCCACCAGAACCCGAATCCCATCACGGAGGACTGAAGAAGAGGTTGAGCAAGAAACAAGGAAAGTTGAATAGATTGAAAGGGAGATCGAAGAAGGTCTTCAATCCCCAACTGATACTGAGGATGAGCTCCCGCCAAGACCAACTAAGAAACCCAAAGGAAAAGGGAAAGGGAAAGTTATAGCAAAGGAAAGGGATAGATCAGTCATCCCAACAAAATCCCAGCTGTTCAGTCACCTCCAGAACGATCTCGCTTGGGCACCAACGAGATTTCCATGTCCGATATTCCTCCAGGAAACCGGGCTATATGATGGCGTCTTTCAGATACTGGAGCGTATGGGATTGCAATCCCTTCTCACAATGGAAGCACAGCCTCTGCACGTGGAAGCTTCACGTCACTTTCTCTCATCGTTGGAAGTTTTCCCCCTTAGCGATGGACCACCAGAGTTGGTTATGGGCGGATTCAATTCAAGGTCCGAGGGAAGTTGTACAAGCTGAGCTACAAGGAAATCAGCGACGTTATGGGCTTTAAGGATGTTAAGCACATCGATCCTCGAAACTACAACACCCCGACACAGTCTGGCCTCTTATTGCCGCGTTTGGTCATGATCCTTAGAAAACAAGAACTCCAACATTTGAAACCCTATGATCAGATATGTCCACCACATCTTAGCCAACACCCTCTTTTCCCGGTGAGAATCTGGGAATGTTATGGACGATGAGTTGACAATGATTTCCATGGGGCTTATACCATTGTTTGGGAGAGGGGCATTATACACTGATGACGAATATATTTTCGCAGACTTTGGGCGAGTGGGTTTCTTCGTGAGGAGACTCAAATACTACCAGGACTGGACTTGGACCAACCATGACAGCACACCTCAGTTGAGCATCGGCAGCCTGATCACACAACTGCTCAAAGCCGCATGAGTCCCCCTCCATAGTGAGACTCCTCAGGATCCTTTATACATGGATGGTCCTTACATGAAGAGGACCAAATATCTTTTAGGGATGTTTCAAGGCCAGCATGTCTATTCCTTCTACATCGACTTTAAGCACAAAGAGCTTCTCCTACCAAACCCGCGGGTTCTCATGGTACGTAGCAAGCACATCATCTCATTTGACATCCCTACAGATCTCTAGCTTGGCCCACACCGTCCCCTTGACACCGTCCCAAATTGCAGAAGAAGATCAAGACGATCAACTACCGGTCCATCTTCATCTGCTGCTACCACTGCTACTACAGCACCTATCCCATAATCCACTTCACGAGATGCACTTGAGATCTAGGAGGACGAACGCACACTCTATGACCCTTCCCACTATTACTTCACGCCCCACACTGGAGCCCTTCCGAAGGGTCCTCTGCGTGATGCCCACGAGTACATTGGGAAGCTTGAGGGATGGAACAGGATCCATGATAAAACCATTCAAAAGCTGTCCGCCAAATACAAAGCGCTGAAGAATTCAGTAAAAAAAAGAATGGTGCATCCTCAGCAAGGTTTATGAAAAGAGTCACTGATGTTGTGGTTAGAGCACGGATAAGCGGCTGTAAAGCAGAAGAATTCATCATGGCTGAGACCTCTGCTCCAGAGCCTTGCCGCCAGCCTCGTCATGGAAAGGGGCGTTCAGGCATAGACACTTCTGACGACGAAGACGAAGGATTTGAGATGGGCAATCAGCAAGACATAAAAGAGAGTGGCGATGGCGATGGCGGAAGCGAGGACGAGCACGACGAGGAGTCCACTGCCTCCGATTCATTTTGAGGTATCTCCATACCTATATCATTGTAAATATTCATTATCTTTTCGGTATCTCACTCTCTCTTGATTATACAGAGACTGTGTTATTCAAGTTTTTTTTGGGGGGGGGGGGGGGTGCCATGTCTAATCATTCATATTTTTTTTTCTTTGTTTGCATAAAAGCATTTGAGTTGAATTGTACATTCTAAAAAAAAAGAGAAAAATTTTGAAACAACAAACGAATCATCTAGGTTGCATCATTTCATCGTTAGGATCGAGTCTAGAGCATATAGATTGCATTCATTCTTCATAGGGAGCAAGGATGTTATTGCCTCGTAAAGAACACATATCTAGAACTCAAAATGGCACCCTAGTTAAACATAGCAAGTAGCTTAAGCATATCTTGAAAGACTTGCAAGCTTCGAGCCTTGAAAACTCTTCTCGAAACTGGTTGTTTGCTGATATTGACATTGCTCTTGAAATCAACTCCAAAATGAACTAGGGTTTAATGAACTTAATCTACCTTTCTTATGGAATCTTGTATACTTGGTCATGGATCTTATGCACATTTGGGTTGATCTCTATCAATTATTCCACTCTCTGAAAACCCATATGTCACCTCCCTACCCTTTAACCCTTACCATTCTTTGAGACCTTAATTGAATTTGCTGGAGTGAGGCCTTTTATTGATAGATTGTCATGTGTAAAATCTTGAGAGTATTGGGAGCGACATTGGCTTTGTTTTCATCTTTGGCTGGGTATATGAACTCCTTTGAGTTAGCATTTAGGAATGGGAAGTGTGTTGGTGTTTATAAGCTTTGCTTTTGGGTTTTGAGGTGAGAGATAAGTGAAAGGAATGAGCTAAAAGAGAAATGAAAAGAAGATGGCCACTAGGGATCAAAGAAAAAAAACTCTAGGTACCATAAGCAAAACCCCAAAAGAAAAAAAAACACAATAAAAGGTTGGGGAAAACAAAAAGAAAAAGATATCCCTAGTTGGTTCAAATAAAAGAAAAAGAGAAAGTTCGTTTGGTGACTGAGAAAGAGTGTCCTTCTGGGTATTTGGATAAAAAGGGGATATGGTTAGCACCAAAAGAAAGAGGAGGGTTTGAAAGTATTGGGAAAATGGTAGAATGATGAGAACAAACCATTGTATGCACGAATTGCTCTTTTTCTTAGATAAATTTTGCATAATGTTCAAGCTCCTTTTCTTGACTGTAAGCCACCAAAGAATTGGAACCCTTCTTCTAACCTAATTAAATCATTTCCACTTACCAAGCCAAGTGATTGAGATCAAGTTTCCATCAGCAGGGATTCGCTTTGTTAAATTGTCAATGAATGTGAGAGTTGGTATAGAGACTTGTTGGTTGACGAGCATTGCATCTAGTGTAGAGGCATAAGAGTATTTTTAGGCTTTGAGAAGATACAGTGTACTAAGAGAGTCTGCTCATGCTATTTGCTATGTTTACCTAGGATGTTATGTTAAAGACTAGGAAGTGTGTATCTTATTGTTCTGAGCTCCCATCTTCAAACCTCTCTCTCTTGCTTGTTCTTGAAAGTTAAGTTGAGGACAAGTAAAATACAAGTTTGGGGGAGTTGATATCTCACATATTTGCATCTTATTGGCCACTTTCCCTTGTACATTTTCATCATTTAGACTCACATTTAGACATGTCTAGGTTGCATTGCATGGCATTTGTTTATATCAGGTAATTGAGTTCTCTACTGGTGAGTTTGGAGGCAATTGAAGCTAAGGAAGTGAAGTTTGGGCAAAAGTGAGGTCTGGCACGAGTGTAACGACTAGGCGTAGTGACCAGGTCGCTACAGATCCATAGAAGAAATTCAGATGCCGTAGAGACCAGGCGTAGCGACCAGGAGTGGTCGCTACTGATCCATAGAAGAAATGTGGATGTCGTAGCGACTAGGTGTGGTCGCTACAGAACCACAGAAGAAATGCGGATGCCGTAGCGACCAAGCCAGGTCGCTACAGGCCTTTGAAACTCGGTGTCAACTAAGTATCCTAGCGACCTTCTTGTAGCGGGGTGGACAAGTCGCTAGGGGCGTAAAAACCTTATCTCTTACGGGTTGGCCCAAGTTGTTGGGTTGACCTGGTTTGTTTTAAAACTACTATTATGTTTTTTAGACCTAAGGTGATGAATCCCTAGAGAGGAGATCCTTTTTGTCCCTGATTCTTTGAAGGAAGATCTGATGGTTTTGAGAGAGATCTAGGTTGGTTTTGATGATGATGGATGGATTGATTGGAAGATCTTCAGAAATGATCTATGAACAGATCAGATCTTGTGTAGATGTGTCATTGATCAAGAGAATGAACTCTGTTTTCGATCAAAGACAAGTTTTGGTTGCAGAGAATGAACTCCTAACAATCAGTGTTCATGGATGAACAAGGGATTCACAGATTTAGAGAGAATTTTGAAAAAAAGGTGAATGATTTTTTCCAGAAACAAAAGAGAGTTTAAGTAGAGAAGAAGGAAATTGAAAAGTCCTAAAATTGTAGAAAAATAAGAAAAAACTTAATTAAAACTAAAATTGTCTTGAAAACTCAAGAATTATTTATTTTGGCTGACTCCTTGACTTGAATTTCGTGGCTAGCCTTGCTGAAAGAAAGAATGGATCCTCAACTTGTGAATTGATCTTCTTTTAGACCCAGAAAAAAAGCATAAATGATCCATGGGGCTGATCCACATCTTTTCCATCTTGTTTGACATGATTTTCACAGCAAAAGTAAGCTGATTGTGCTTCATTCCAGACTTAGATTCATATTCAAGCTTTCCATTCAGCCATCCCGGTTTATCCTTGACCGCATAGTCCTCTGACTCAAGCGAGGTTGCATCATCCCCTCCTCCTTTGAAAAGATTTGTCCTCAAATCTATATCTCCTACATCCAAAGGAAACAAGTAAGAGGCGAGACAAATGATCAAGAAAATAAGCATGAAAGCAACATCAAAGTAAGTTTTTGGACATAAACTTCCTTGGAGTTTTGAAGCCATGTTCCTCAAGTACTTCCATCTCCAATTTTCAGGCTTATAAGATTTACATTTTCTATTGTTCCTTGCAACCCTCTGAGACTGATCATGCTGTTCCTGGATACTCAAAACAGAGACTAGAAATCCAGTGTCATAAGGAAAAAAAGTTCTTAATCTGATCAATAGCCAAGCATTTCTTTCTGAGAACATGTTGCACTTGTTTCAGACTTCTAAGATACACATCAAAGTAAGTATTGTAAACCAAAATTATATCAAGGCACTCAATAACATAGAACAACTTCAATTTGTGCCTACTTTTCTCAGAATCAGAAGACAAATGATTAAGTACAAATTGAGAATCATTTAGCAAAGAATCAGCATGTTTATCAAAGAAAGTGTTATAAACCAGAATGTCATCAAAGCTCAAAACAACACAATTCTCAAGCAATGATCTCAAAACATGCCAAGATTTTTCAGTTTCAGAACATAAACTAGCAAGCTTCAAATCATAATCAAGAACAACTTCAGTTTCAGCCCTAAGTTCTTTCAGCTCCTGAGACTTCCTAGGTTTGTCCAAAATATAATCATATGCAAACAAACCACCAGTGATCAGTTTATGACTAGAAACACTCAGATCAAAGCCATTATCTTTAAAACAAGCAACAAAATCACAAGGTTTTCTAAGACAAAAATCAGATTGTTGCAGAACAAACTTTTGTGTCTTTTCAGAGTGATCAAGGCTTCTGTGATGTTTCTTAAACTGATCAAAACTCAAAACAAGACTAGGGTTGATTTCAATACCACAGGAAAAATGTTTTTGATCAAAAGATTTATCTAGTTCAAATTTCTTAAAAGAATGAAGCATGTTATCAAAAAAAGAGTTTGAAACACAAAATTCTTTCACTTTTTCAAGACCAAAACGTTTTACCTCACTGGAACTAACCATAACAAACAAATCAGGCACAAAATTAACCATATTAAGGTCCTTACAGTGCTCTTGAGAGTTCAAAGTGAATGCCTTAGCATCTGTTTCTGCTTCAATGTTGGGCTGCTCCAACACTTTTTCTGGTGGTGAACTCTTTTGTGCTTCTTCTGCTGAGTTTTCTTCTAAGACCTGAGACACTAAAACAAGACTACTCGGTTGCACCGGTTCCAGATAAGTTAGTTCATCACATGTTTTATTGACATTAAGCTCAGACTGAGAAGATTAAAGAGATAACTCATATTCTTTCTCAGGTTCTTTTATTACCTTAGATGTTTCTGTTCCCATCTCTCGGATAACATGCTCCTTCTTGTTATAACTTCTTGGACAATCAACCTTTGGAGAGGGACGTGAGGTTGGTGTCCTTTGCTGATTTGTTACAGATTCTTGCAGTACTTGTTGTGCAATCCTTTTGAAATCATCTTGAAACTGTTGGCTGTCCAAATAATCAAATGCTGCTTGTTGTTTCTGAGATTTCTTTATGGGATCACGACCATAGCAAGCTCTTGTCTCTTCTTTGACATGTCTAGGAAATTCTCTGCTCCTCCTAGTTGGTTCATCTTGCCTCACTGGTCGTGGCTTTTCCTGCACAAAATCATAATGGTTAAAAAATTACTTTTCTTTTCTTAAAAAAATCTGTCTTTTTCCCAGCACACTCTTTGTGTAAGAACTGAATTGATCATGATGTGTGCTCCTCCTTTTAAGCCTTTCCAGTGTCCTCCTAGAATGTATCATTCCCTGCTCATAACCAGACTCATCAATAGCATAAGAATCTCTTTTTCTCATAGATTTTTCCCTTCTCTCCAAGGCTGCTTTTGTTGCAGAGTTGAACTGGTTATAATCTAGTTCCTTTTCAGGACGTCTACTTCTGCCATTGCTTCCTCTAGATATGGCTTACTGCTAAGAAACTCAAAAAGAAAAATTAACACAATACCAAATAGCCAAAGCCTCACTTCTCTTGGTGTTTCTCTCTGATTTTTCTGTGAGTTTTCTCTGTGAATCCAGTAGCTAAGCAACAAACAAAGATCAAACTTCAGAGAACAAACTCCAACCCCAAAACAGAAGAAAAAGATAGACAGATTGCAAGATTTTTGTTTGCAAGAGGCTTTACCACCAAGGCTGGATTTCTCCTCAGCAAGGCTGGATTTCTCCTCAGCCAAGTTAGATTTCTCTTCAACTTTTCTTTTGATTTTTTTTTTCAATCTGGTTGGCCCTCTTGCAGATTTAACAGATAGAAATATAAGAGATTTCTGGAAAGTTGCAGAGAAAATTGCAGAGACTAGAAAACAGATTCCCAAAACAAAGAGGAGTGGAAAAGTTTTAGAATCAAACCCCAGATCAAGAGCCTTCAAATCTGCTCTGATACCAAATGATGAATCCCTGGAGAGGAGATCCTTTTTGTCCATGATTCGTTGAAGGAAGATCTGATGCTTTTGAGAGAGATATGGGTTGGTTTGATGATGATGGATGGATTGATTGGATGATCTTCAGAAATGATCTATGAACTGATCAGATCTTGTGAGATGTGTCCTTGATCAAGAGAATGAACTCTGTTTTCGATCAAAGACAGGTTTTGCTTGCAGAGAATGAACTCCTAGCAATCAGTGTTCATGGATGAACAAGGGATTCACAGATTTAGAGAGAATTTTGATAAAAAGGTGAATGATTTTTTCAGAAACAAAAGAGAGATTAAGTAGAGAAGAAAGAAATTGAAAAGTCCTAAAATTGTAGAAAAATAAAAAAAAACTTAATTAAAACTAAAATTGTCTTGAAAACTCAAGAATTATTTATTTTGGCTGACTCCTTGACTTGAATTTCGTGGCTAGCCTTGCTGAAAGAAAGAATGGATCCTCAACTTGTGTATTGATCTTCTTTTAGACCCAGAAAAAGGCATAAATCATCCATGGGGCTGATCCACATCTTTTCCATCTTGTTTGACATGATTTTCACAGCAAAAGTAAGCTGATTATGCTCCATTCCATACTTAGATTCATCTTCAAGATTTTCATTCATCCATCCCGGTTTATCCTTGACCGCATAGTCCTCTGACTCAAGCGTGGTTGCATCATAAGGGGAGCACACACTGTTTTTGATCGGGAGACATATACTACTTTTGGTGAAAAAGATTTAATCTTGAATCTTCTTTGATCTTCTTATTTTTGTTTCATTGATTATTCTGGATCATTAGACATGATTAATTCTGATTCATCTATGGTTTTTGAGTTGATCATGTTCGCTAGTGAGTAGTTACCTTTAGGAATCATGGGTTAGGGTGATCTAGGGTGATTAAGTGATAGATTAGAAAGTTTGGTGTTAGGTCATCCATGTTCTATGATTATCTCTTATCTCTAATGCTAGATTAGACTTGATCACTTTGATATAGATCCTTAGACAATTTGTATGCGAAAGGTGTTCGATGAAATGTCTGAACCAAAGCGATGATTCTCTTTACTTTCTTAACTAATTACAACTGATGTTAGGGAAGTTTAGATAGTTAATAGACATGTCCTTAATGATTTCTTGATTTAACTAAACCAAAGACATTTGATGTTTAGTGATTGAAAGAAAATGACCTTTTATCTTGATAAAGAACTAGTTTAATGTTGCGTCTAGACTAGTAAAACCGGATTGATTGTAGTGTTGACATTTTATGTTAGATCTTAGTCACCCAAAGTCAATACCCCTACCCATGGGTTCCTTGTTTCCCAATCGATTTATAATTCTAGTTTTCACTCATGTGTTCTCTTGTTACTTCATTTCACACATCAAAACCGATTTCACTTAGATTAAGCTTATACTTGTATTCTCATTGCATCATGATCACTTAGGATTGGATTGACACTCATCTATACTACTTTGGTTAGGATAGAGTAAAATCCTTTATCAACCAGGCCATCAGCTGACTACTACAACAGAGCAGAAATATATGATATGGTACAAGGAATATATAGAGCACAAGAGATGTTGATGGATTACTACTACAAGAGGATTGATGATATATATCACTCATTCAACAACAGTATCAGCTGGTTAACCACGTGCATGGAGGAAATGAAGCAAAAGATGGACACTACTCATCAGATGATCCAGAGACAGCACGCGAATAGAGCAGACAAAACACCATCGATCGAAGGATGACATCAACAATTGATCGACGCTACACGCAGACCATTTAGACATAGGATGGTAACAGAGAAGCTTCTAGAAGATAAACTTGATGAAGTGTATGCATCTCAAGACATGATGATGGAAGAAATTTCTAGGAGATTGGATGACATATCCATACCCACAGACAGAAGGATTGGCTAGTTACATAAACGCATTGACAACCTTCAGGAGAGGACGAGTCAGATCGATATCACTAATGAAAACATGGACAACCAAATAACCAGAGGTGAAGAAGCCATAAGACGCTTCGTTAGTACATGGTTCCAGATGAGCAAAGAAGATGTGGACACTTGTTTTCCAACAAGTGATGCTCTACACCCATCTTAGTCCAATCAGTGCTAAACGTTAATCTAAAGATTATAACCAAGCAATGAGTTGGAGGCAGCCCACTAATTAGTAAGTTTAAATTTTTTTTTTACTTATTTACTACTAATTTTGTATTTTATTTAATTATTGCAAGTTATTATTATAATAAAATAAGATCGAGAACCATCATTAGTCGATGATGGAACATAACAATCAGTCGATACCAATCCCATCGGTCGACACCTACCACCTACCATCACTCGATTCTCATTAAAAACTCTGGTAACAATTTCCTTTTTGAGATTTTTACTTATGCTTTAATTTTGCCAACCTAACCGAGACGGGATAACACTGGGGACAGAGTTATTTAAGTGTAGGGGGAAGTTTACTAATATTGTATTCTATTTTGAGTTTTATTCCTATGTGTTTTATAAAGTTTTATTGAGTCAAGAAATGAATTATGATAAGTTTAAGTTTTTACTTATTTTCTAACCACGCTATGGCATCATTCTAGATTTGTTGATTGCATAGAGTACTAGAGATACCAAAGTGAATCATCTTGCCACTATATCACACTTGCTTAGAAAGTTTGAAGGAACCAAAGTTAACCTCCAACCTAATATTGATTTATTTTCTTGCTTTCGGATTTTGCATACATTTGGATTAGATTCCTCTTGCCAGTCTGGAAGGTAAAGTATGTGTTTTTAAGATTCCCTTCTCACACTCTCTCTTCGGCATACATAAATAAAAGATTGAGATGATTTCTTGAAAGATGCAAAGGCAAAGGTAAATTCCTTGTGACCCAATTATTTTAATTCAAAAAGAAATGATCACACATTGTGGAAGCAATGATTAATTAAATTACATGTGACCCCATTATTCGCCTACACGTTTTCAAAAATAAAAGAAAAAGAGAGAAAATAAAAAGAAAGATGAACAAGATAGATTATATCAGTATCATTGATTCATTGAACTTATATATATATATATTCAGAGAAGAGATAAAAAGGGAAGAAAAGGATCAGATAAGATTACATGTGTGTTCAGATACTTACAAGAGTAAGAGTCCATGTGTCGTCTGATCGATACTTACAAAGTAAAGCCTGTAATTTTATTTTATGTAAGAAATGAGGTTAGTAGAGGGGTGAGTCAGACCAGTATTCATTAAGTTGTTGGTAGAATGGATTTGGTCGTTATACTAGGATAAGGTATGTAAAGTTTCTCTAAGATTGACACTTGCTTGATGTGGTTGCAAAATAGTAAGGTGATAATGATGAGCTAGAGATTTTGAGAGTCCATGTGTTTTTAAACCTCTTCCACATTTTACCCTTGTTTTTTTTAGGATAAGCAAAAGGTTAAGTATGGGTATGTTAATGCTAAAGATTTTTAGACTTTCAATTACCAAATATCATGGACTAAAAACATTTGGTATGTTAATGCTAAAGATTTTCAATATTAATATATAGATATAGATAATTTTGAAAATTTACATAATTAAATTAATAAATTAATTTATTCAAGTCTCCACATAATAAATTTGATGCTTTCAAATATTTTTAGCACAAATGTAATTTTTTTTATGATTTATGGCATAAACTTTGCCATGCGCACGAATAACTCTCCTTTTAATTTATTATCATATTTGATTTTTGAATATTTCAAAAATAATATCGCCTTTAACATATATCAGAATATATTCATACATACATAATTTCATATTTCCGTAACAATTAATATCATTTAAACTTATATTTACTGAATTCTTACAAAAGATTGTATATGCAACTATGCATAGCACCAATTGTCTTATATCATAAACTATGCATAATGTTGTGCTAACTAATAATCAAACTAGTATCCTTATATATTTAAATTCACACCAAAGTTTTATCTATTAAAACTTGTATATAGTAAGTGTTAACATTGTTTTGTTTAGTTCTTAAATAGTTCATTAGTAGTTGTTACATCAACTAAAGTTTGTATGACTTTTTTATGGCAAAAGATGTTCAGTGAAAAAGAAAAATATATGCAATTTATTTAATTGAATTTCATATTAATTTATTTTGGAGGTTATAATTTATTCAAAACATCATATCAATCCGCGGACGGGCCTAGACGATGTTAATCCAATCATTTGGCTTTGTTTTATATTAGGTATATGAATGATTTAAATATAAGTTGGACCAATGACACTAATTGTAATTAATCTAGTTATTAAAAGATAATGGGGGATTTGCTAAAAACAACCTAAAATTTCAATTTAAACCTATAAGTGTACCCCAATTTCAATCAAATGCAAAATCAACCTACAAGGGTGATAAAAGTACTATTTAACCCTTATGACCAAACAAAAAAACAGAAGTGTATTTTACGTTTATATCTTTTGTTAGTCTACACGTAACAGAAAGAAGTCTACATATATGTAGACCTCATACAAAGTCTATTCATTCGGTAGACTTGTTATGTAGTCTATACCATAATTTTATCTAATAATTTAATTTTAAAAATGTATAAAAATAATTGTTGTAATATTTTTAACTAATCATTAATATAATGGATAATATGAAGTAAAAAAATTAAAATTTTATATAATTAAACATTTTTAAGGAACATTTAGGGTTTGAGATTTGTGGTTAAGGGGTTCGTAGACATATTATAAAGTCTACATATATGTAGACATTTTTCAGTCTACACACAATTTAACCTAGCCGGATTTAACCAATATAATTTGATGATCATATAAAACATTTACGGTTTGAGATTTGTGGTTAAGGGGTTCGTAGACATATTATAAATTTTACATATATGTAGACCCTTTTTTCAGTCTACACATAATTTAACCTAACCGGATTTAACCAATATAATTTGATGATCAAATAAAACATTTACGGTTTGAGATTTTTGGTTAAGGGGTTCGTAAACATATTATAAAGTCTACATATATGTAGACCTTTTTTTCAGTCTACACACAATTTAACCTAGTATATAAATACGATTTCTCAAGCTTTTCAGGAAAAAAAACTAATCTTCGCCGTAAAATGTTTCCGGTGAGCCCATCGTTCAGACACAAAACATGTATAAGTCTTCACATAGTTTTTTACCCAAAATGTGTTTTTTCCATCTTTCACACTCGCTCTAAGCTTTCATTTGCACCTAGGAACACGACATTTTGCTACAAGTAGAGTTTTAGTGGTCTTGTATATTTTGAAGGAGAATTTATGCTTCACCGACCGCAACTCTGAAACCAATGTCACTTTATTGATAAAACTTTAGTTGACATAGATATTGTTGTCAACTATCCCATTCAAGCTT
Source organism: Moricandia moricandioides (assembly GCA_905132885.1). Lineage (NCBI taxonomy): Eukaryota > Viridiplantae > Streptophyta > Magnoliopsida > Brassicales > Brassicaceae > Moricandia > Moricandia moricandioides. The sequence goes on along the minus strand of CAJHQQ010000220.1, from coordinate 268,131 downwards.
TCTCCTTCATTAGCATATGTCTCTTTGAAATTCTGAAAACATATATCTTCTTCCTCTTCCTCTTCATGTTCCTCATCCTTAACTCTTCCATTCTCACTGTAATCTCCAAACTCATCATCCACTTCAGCAACATACTTCTCCTCCTCATCATTTATATCTTGAGGCAAATTATCATCATCTTCCACTTCATTTTCTTCTTCCCCTCCATTTTCTTCTTCTCCTTCACTAGATAGGTTTCCTTCAGCGTTGGCATCATTAACATTCCCCATCTTGCCTCGGCTTGATACACAAAGACGTATAACATGTTTTTTACTTATCTTGATCGAGTTCTGAACTTGTCTATCACTTGTAACATGAATAGGAGGAGTATCAGGAGCTATTTGTTGCATTAGTGTGTCTGGTAACAAGTAAGTTAAATCCACAACATATGCGTTCTTGTCCAGGTTAAAAATTTCTACAGCCATTTGAACAAGTTTATCATGTGTAGAACCATCACTCAAAAAGAACATTCTCGCTCCTTTGACATTATCAACCACAAAATCCCAAAAATTATCTTTCACCAAGCATTCTCCGTAAACAACAGGTAACTGAAGCATCATCTGCAAAAATTCATATTAAAACAGATTAAATTAGCAAATATAGAACATCATATTAAAAAAATACGGAGAAGACTTCTTAAGAAGTCTTTTACGTTTAGGTAGGAACATTAATAAACATAAAAAGTTTGTAACCTCATATTTATCATCATTTTAGTTATGAATTTCACTCAGGGGGCCCAATATTGACTAATACACATTAATTAACAAGAAAATATTAAAAACTCATTTTGAGTTTTGAGAAAATAGAAGTTTAATAAAGATTGACGTAGAAGACTTCTCTAGAGAAGACTTCATGAGTCATTTTTGCAATTGCAAAATTACGAAGGAAGACTTCTCTGGAAGTCTACTCTATAGAAGACATCTTGAGAAGTCTTCGTTTGTAAATACTGGCTTACTTTTGAATTTGAAAAATTCTCTAAATTCTCAGAGAAGACTTCCTTAGAAGTCTTCTTGGATAAACATGTTGGTTTTGCAACTGACCGAAATTTGTCAGAAATTTGACTCTTCTAGCGTAAGACTTCTAGGGAAGTCTTCTTTTTTATAACATGAAGTCTTCTCATCGTCGCCAGAAGTCTACATGGGTTACTTTTGCAATTGAGAATTAATAGCAAAACCTAAAATATTAATGAGAGCGAGAAGTCTTCTCGCGGTACTTCTTAAGAAGTCTTCTCTCATTACCAAATGTTTGACCAGAAACTCGGAATAAAACTTGAGAAGACTTCTTAAGTAGTATTTTGCCGTAAGACTTCTCGAAAAGTCTTCTCTTTAATATTTAATGTTTTGCTATTAATTCTCAATTGCAAAAACAACTCAGGCAGACTTATGGCGACGCTGAGAAGATTTCATGTTATAGAAAAGAAGACTTCCCTAGAAGTTTTCAACAGGAAGACTTCTAGAGAAGTCTTCTACATAAGTCAAATTTCTAACAAATTTCGGTCAATTGTAAAAACAACATGTTTATCCGAGAAGACTTCCCTAGAAGTCTTCTCGGTTCTTCTTGTTTTTTTTGTAATCAAAGGAAAATTAGAAGAAGAAGTCAAAACAAGCAAAAGGTCAATTGCAAAACTAACCTATGCATTTACCAGAAGACTTCTTCGTGAACATATCTGAAAAACAATATTGATTTCATACTTTGAACCGTTAGATGACTTGCTTAGGCTTCTCCAAGCACACAGAACTTTAATACTCAAGCTTCCAATCCGTTAATGACCAAGATACAAGAGGTTCGACGTCTTTATGAACATTACAAAGTTTGGAATAAAAATCTTGGGTTTTTTGGATGAATTTTTGAGGAAAGTGAAAGAGATGTTGTTGAGTGCACAACAAATGAGATAGTAAGAGAAAAAATTGTTTTTGTTTTGCCATTAAGACCTTCAAATTGATTATTCATGGTAGTTGAGGGATTGATGGCAATGACAATATTGTAAATATTTGGTGAAGATAAAGATGATAGAGTAAAAGACTTATTAAAAAAATCATTTTCGTGAATAACTTGATAATCTTGGGTGAATAAGGCAAATGAAAGTTCCAAAAAAATGATGGGCTAGTTTTGCATTTAACTTCAAATTTTGAATCACTTTTGCAAAACCCCCTTATTTTTTAATGTTATATATTTAGTTATTATAATATTACGATAGAGTTTAATGTAATATTTGTATTTGTCCTATTGTATATTAATTATTATTTATTTTATTATATATTTTTCAGATCAATGTAATTTAGTTTTTCATTTATTAAATTGTATATTTACATATTTTTTATTTTTTCTTATATTGTATATTTACTTATTCTATTTTTTTTGCTTTATAATTCTATTTCTTATATTGTATATTTAATTATTATTTATTTTATTATATTGTATATTTTTTTATTATATTAAATGTTAATATTACGATAAATATTTAATGTAATATAGCTATTTATGAATTGTATATTTACTTATTGTATATTTTAATATTATATTTTTATTTTTTATATTGTGTATTTATTTTTTCTTATATTGTATATTTATAATTTATTTTTTTGTTTTTCTTATATCAAATGCTAATATACTATAGAAGATTAATGTGGTGTTTCTATTTCTAAAATTATATATTTACTTATTCTTTACTTTTTAATATTGTATATCTATTTATTATCTATTTCTTTTAATTTCGTGTGGCATCTTTTTAAAAAATGATTTTGTGCTGATGTGTACGCTCTATAGAGCCTCAAAAGCTCTTATTATTTATTTTTTTTGTTTTTCTTGTATCAAATGATAATATACTATAGATAATTAATGTGGTATTTCTATTTCTAAAATTATATATTTCCTTATTCTTTACTTTTTTCTTATATTGTATATTTATTTATTATCTATTTTTCTTATATTGTATATTTATTATCTAGGGATTAATCCGCGCTACGCGCGGAACTATTTTGATTTTCAAATGTTAATTATATAAATATTCTTATATTGTATATTTACTTATTATTTATTTTTTATTATATTATATTATATATTTATTTATTCATTCTAATTTTCTTGTTTTTATATCAAATGGTAATAATATAATAGATGTTTAATGTAATATTTATATTTTTTCTATTGTATATTTACTATAATTTTTTCTAGATAGATGCTTAATGTAATTTTTCTATTTGCTATATTGTATATTTATTTTTCTTCTATTGAATACTTACTTATTATAGTATTAAGATAGATGCTTAATGTAATATTTATATTTCTTATTTTTTATGTTTATTTATTCTTATATTATATATTTCATTATTCTAATTTTCTTGCTTTTATGTTAAATGATAATATTACGATAGATGTTAATGTAACGTTTATATTTATTATCTTTATATTTACTTATTATTTATTTCTTATATTTTATATTTATTTATTCTAATATTATGATAGATGTTTAATGAAATATTTATATTTCTTATATTGTTTATTTACTGATTATTTACTTTACTATATATTTTTCATATAGATGTTTAATTTAGTTTTTATCGTTTCTTATATTGTATATTTAATTATTGTTTATTTTTCTTATATTAAATATTTACTTATTATAATTTTCTTGCTTTTATATCAAATGATAACATTATGATAAATTTTTAATGTAATATTTATATTTCTTAAATTGTATATTTACTTATTATTTATTTTTTATATTTTATATTTACTTATAAAAATATTTAGAAATGATAAAACGTAAAAGTATATATTTTTCAAATAGATGTTTAAATTAGTTTTCATTTCTTATATTTTATATTTACTTATTCTAATTTTCTTGATTTTATATCTATGATAATATTACGATAGATGTTTAATGTAATATTTTTATTTATTATATTTTATATTTATTTAATATACATTTTTTCGATAAATTTTTAATATATTTTTGTATTTCTTATATTTTATATTTACTTATTATTTTTTCTATTGTAAATTCACATATGTTAGAGTGACGGCCGGAGTACCTTAGTGTCGTGCTGGTGATTGTGGTGTGTTCACCTTGAAGTACATTGAGTGTCATGCTTTACGAATGGAATCATTTCCTTCTGCCTTTTCTGATAAGAACGTCAAGAGTGTTAGGGAGAAGATGGCTAAGGAGATATTTGATGAGATCCCTCGCAACAATGGGACAAATATCGGTATTGAGGGCTTGGATCTGTACGATTGAATGTGTAATTTGTGTTTGATGCTTTTGTAATCTTGAAATACATTAACAGGGTAGGGCCCTACTCTTTTGTACAGATAATTCTAATGAAGGAACCTATTCAAACATAAGACATAAGATAAGTTCATAAGACATAAGATAAGTTCATAAGACATAAGATAAGTTCATAAGACATAAGTTCACAAGACATAAGACATAAGTGCACAAGACATAAGGTAGATAGTTGGAAGACATCCAGACGACTTACGGAAGACTTTCAGAAGACTTCAAGAAGACATCCTCTGGAAGACTTACAGAAGACATCCAGAAGACTTACAGAAGACATCAAGAAGACATCCTCCGGAAGACCTATAGAAGACATCCAAACGACTTACCGAAGACTTCCATAAGACTTCAAGAAGATATCCTTCGAAAGACTTATAGAAGACATCCATAAGACTTACCGAAGACTTACAGAAGATTGGTTCTCACTATTTGGACAATTTGGACGTGGATGACCAGGTTGTCTGCAGTTTGAGCAGCTATAATCCTTGTGTAGCTTCTGCGGTTTGTTTCCTCTCATCCTAGATAGCTCCAACCAAGATTACCATCTTGATTTCTTTTGTCGCCCCGGACCATGCTTTACATCTGGAGGAAAAAAATTCCATGACTCAACTTCTCCACCACAAGGATATATATTTTGTGAGTATCCTGCATACAAATATTCCCTCGAGTATAGGGGGCACACAAGTGTTGCAATATGCCGATTAGCAAAGGATCCAGTTGCTATAGCATGCTAGCAAGGTATTTTCTCGATTCCATAGACACCAAAATCACACTTAATATGTTCCAAATCAACAACACAGTCACGTTTTCCACCTGCCACAAAGAATCGACATCCATCAATTGGTTGGACAGTCATCGTATCCGCTAACTCCTCACGAATCGCCAATAAGTATTCCACTCCCCGACTATGTTTAGTTGTGAGATTCAAAGCATCTTCTCGCCTTTTCCAATACCACCTTCCCAACTTTCCCTTACAAACTCCAAAAAAACACTATGGGAAACCCTCTTGCTCTCTTGAGAGCGGAGTTAATAGATTCAGCTTTGTTGCTCGTTTTTATATTGTACATTTCTCCATGACAATGAACCCGTGACCATAATCTCAAGTCCGCTTCCTCCAAATATGTTGTCAGTGCCGGGTTAGCACTCCGGATCTCCTCCATGTAGTGGTTAAAGTCGAAGAGTGTATGAGAATAAGCAGCGCCTTTAACCAAGTACAATAGATGCTTCCCTTTATACTTTTGGACAATGTTCTGTTGTAGGTGATAATAACATATTCCTCGGGTTGCCCAAGGCAACACCTTATCACACGCGCTTTTAATGGCTGGGTGCCGGTCGGAGACTATCATCAAAGCATGCTGATCATATACACAACTCCTCAGTTGTGTGAAAATCCATTCCAAAGCAGCATCATCTTCTATATCTATGATTCCAAAAACCAATGGAAATATCTGAAAATTACCATCTTGTGCAGCTGCAACTAACATAACACCTTCATACTTCCCACTTAGGTGAGTCCCATCCACCACGATGACCCTTCTCTGATACTGAAAACTAGCAATAGAAGCTCCAAATAATATAAATAGATACTTAAATATATTCTCAGCATCATGTTCTATACTAGTCTTAGAACCCGGATTTACTAACGTGATTTGCTCTAAATATGAAGGCAGCCTATCATACCCTTCTTATGCTGATCATCTTACCAATTTTTGAGCATCTAACAATGCTCTGTATGAAGTGGTGTAATCTAGAGTCATGCCAAACATGTTCCTCATTGCATCTTGGATATGCTTTGGATTTAACCCATCAATGATTCCAACGCGATCTATGAAAAACTGACCAACATACTTTGCAGTAAAATGTTTCCGGTGAGCCCGTCGTTCAGACACAAAACATGTATAAGTCTTCACATAGTTTTTTACCCAAAATGTGTTTTTTCCATCTTTCACACTCGCTCTAAGCTTTCATTTTCACCCAGGAACACGACATTTTGCTACAACTAGAGTTTTAGTGGTCTTGTATATTTTGAAGGAGAATTTATGCTTACCGCTGTCAACCGCAACTCTGAAACCAATGTCACTTTACTGATAAAACTCTGGTTGGCATAGATATTGTTGTCAACTATCCCATTCGAGCTTTCTCCTTCATTAGCATATGTCTCTTTGAAATTCTGAAAACATATATCTTCCTCCTCTTCCTCTTCATGTTCCTCATCCTTAACTCTTCCATTCTCACTGTAATCTCCAAACTCATCATCCACTTCAGCAAATATACTTCTCCTCCTCATCATTTATATCTTGAGGCAAATTATCATCATCTTCCACTTCATTTTCTTCTTCCCCTCCATTTTCTTCTTCTCCTTCACCAGATAGGTTTCCTTCAGCGTTGGCATCATTAACATTCCCCATCTTGCCTCGGCTTGATACACAAAGACGTACAACATGTTTTTTACTTATCTTGATCGAGTTCTGAACTTGTCTATCACTTGTAACATGAATAGGAGGAGTATCAGGAGCTATTTGTTGCATTAGTGTGTCTGGTAACAAGTAAGTTAAATCCACAACATATGCATTCTTGTCCAGGTTAAAAATTTCTACAGCCGTTTGAACAAGTTCATCATGTGTAGAACCATCACTCAAAAAGAACATTCTCGCTCCTTTGACATTATCAACCATAAATTCCCAAGAATTATCTTTCACCAAGCATTCTCCGTAAACAATAGGTAACTGAAGCATCATCTGCAAAAAATCATATTAAAACAGATTACATTAGCAAATATAGAACATCATATTAAAAAAATACGGAGAATACTTCTTAAGAATTCTTCCGTAAGTCTTTTCACAGAAGACTTCTTAAGAAGTCTTTTACGTTTAACTAGGAACATTAATAAACATAAAAAGTTTGTAACCTCATATTTATCATCATTTTAGTTATGAATTTCACTCAGGGAGCCCAATATTGATTAATACACATTAATTAACAAGAAAATATTAAAAACTCGTTTTGAGTTTTGAGAAAATAGAAGTTTAATAAAGATTGACGTAGAAGACTTCTCTAGAGAAGACTTCCAGAGTCATTTTTGCAATTGCAAAATTACGAAGGAAGACTTCTCTAGAAGTCTACTCTATAGAAGACATCTTGAGAAGTCTTCGTTTGTAAATATTGGATTACTTTTAAATTTGAAAAATTCTCTAAATTCTCAGATACGACTTCCCTAGAAGTCTTCTTGGATAAACATGTTGGTTTTGCAACTGATCGATATTTGTCAGAAATTTGACTCTTCTAGCGTAAGACTTCTAGGGAAGTCTTCTTTTTTATATCATGAAGTCTTCTCATCGTCGCCAGAAGTCTACCTCGGTTACTTTTGCAATTGAGAATTAATAGCAAAACCTTAAATATTAATGAGAGCAAGAAGTCTTCTTAAGAAGTCTTCTCTCATTACCAAATGTTTGACCAGAAACCCGGAATAAAACTTGAGAAGACTTCTTAAGTAGTATTTTGCCGTAAGACTTCTCGAGAAGTCTTCTCTTTAATATTTAATGTTTTGCTATTAATTCTCAATTGCAAAAGTAACCCATGCAGACTTATGGCGACGCTGAGAAGACTTCATGTTATAGAAAAGAAGACTTCCCTAGAAGTTTTCAACATGAAGACTTCTAGAGAAGTCTTATACATAAGTCAAATTTCTAACAAATTTCGGTCAATTGCAAAAACAACATGTTTATCCGAGAAGACTTCCCTAGAAGTCTTCTCGGTTCTTCTTGTTTTTTTTTTGTAATCAAAAGAAAATTAGAAGACTTCTAGGGAAGTCTTCTAGTCAAAACAAGCAAAAGGTCAATTGCAAAACTAACCTATGCATTTACCAGAAGACTTCTTCGTGAACATATCTGAAAAACAATATTGATTTCATACTTTGGACCGTCAGATGACTTGCTTAGGCTTCTCCAAGCACACAGAACTTCAATACTCAAGCTTCCAATCCGTTAATGACCAAGATACATGAGGTTCGACGTCTTTATGAACATTACAAAGTTTGGAATAAAAATCTTGGGTTTTTTGGATGAATTTTTGAGGAAAGTGAAAGAGATGTGGTTGAGTGCACAACAAATGAGATAGTAAGAGAAAAAATTGTTTTTTTTTTGCCATTAAGACCTTTAAATTGGTTATTCATGGTAGTTGAGGGATTGATGGCAATGACAATATTGTAAATATTTGGTGAAGATAAAGATGATAGAGTAAAAGACTTATTAAAAAAAAATCATTTTCGTGAATAACTCGAAAATCTTGGGTGAATAAGGTAAATGAAAGTTCCAAAAAAATAATGGGCTAGTTTTGCATTTAACTTCAAATTTTGCATCACTTTTGCAAAAACCCCTTATTTTTTAATGTTATATATTTAGTTATTATAATATTACGATAGATGTTTAATGTAATATTTGTATTTGTCCTATTGTATATTAATTATTATTTATTTTACTATATATTTTTCAGATCAATGTAATTTAGTTTCTCATTTATTAAATTGTATATTTACTTATTTTTTATTTTTTCTTATATTGTATATTTACTTATTCTATTTTTTTGCTTTATAATTCTATTTCTTATATTGTATATTTAATTATTATTTATTTTATTATATTGTATATTTTTTTATTATATTAAATGATAATATTACTATAAATATTTAATGTAATATAACTATTTATGAATTATATATTTACTTATTTTATATTTTAATATTATATTTTTATTTTTTATATTGTGTATTTATTTTTTAGTTATTTTTTCTTATATTGTATATTTATAATTTATTTTTTTGTTTTTCTTATATCAAATGCTAATATACTATAGAAGATTAATGTGGTGTTTCTATTTCTAAAATTATATATTTACTTATTCTTTATTTTTTTATATTGTATATCTATTTATTATCTATTTCTTTTAATTTCGTGTGGCATCTTTTTAAAAAATGATTTTGTGCTGATGTGGACGCTCTATAGAGCCTCAAAAGCTCTTATTATTTATTTTTTGTTTTTTTTATATCAAATGATAATATACTATAGATGATTAATGTGGTATTTCTATTTCTAAAATTATATATTTACTTATTCTTTACTTTTTTCTTATATTGTATATTTATTTATTATCTATTTTTTCTTATATTGTATATTTATTATCTAGGGATTAATCCGAGCTACGCGCGAAACTATTTTGATTTTCAAATGTTAATTATATAAATATTCTTATATTGTATATTTACTTATTATTTATTTTTATTATATTATATATTTATTTATTCATTCTATTTTTCTTGTTTAAATATCAAATGGTAATAATATAATAGATGTTTAATGTAATGTTTATATTTTTTCTATTGTATATTTACTATAATTTTTTCTAGATAAATGCTTAATGTAATTTTTCTATTTGTTATATTGTATAATTATTTTTCTTCTATTGAATACTTACTTATTATAGTATTATGATAGATGCTTAATGTAATATTTATATTTCTTATATTTTATGTTTATTTATTCTTATACTATATATTTCATTATTCTAATTTTCTTGCTTTTATGTTAAATGATAATATTACGATAGATGTTAATGTAACATTTATATTTCTTATTTTTATATTTACTTATTATTTATTTCTTATATTTTATATTTACTTATTCTAATATTATGATAGATGTTTAATGAAATATTTATATTTCTTATATTGTTTATTTACTGATTATTTACTTTACTATATTTTTTTCATATAGATGTTTAATTTAGTTTTTATCGTTTCTTATATTGTATATTTAATTATTGTTTATTTTTCTTATATTAAATATTTAATTATTATAATTTTCTTGCCTAGTTACGAAATCTTTAAAGTTTATGTTAGTTTATCCTAATCCTAACAAGCTTTGGTTTCATCCAAATCGAAACAACTAAATAAAATCCTAGAATCCTAGATTACATTATGATTCTGAATTTTTAATGATAACATTATGATAAATTTTTAATGTAATATTTATATTTCTTAAATTGTATATTTACTTATTATTTATTTTTTATATTTTATATTTACTTATAAAAATATTTAGAAATGATAAAACGTAAAAGTATACATTTTTCAAATAGATGTTTAAATTAGTTTTCATTTCTTATATTTTATATTTACTTATTCTAATTTTCTTGATTTTATATCTATGATAATATTACGATAGATGTTTAATGTAATATTTTTATTTATTATATTTTATATTTACTTATTACTTATTTAATATACATTTTTTCGATAAATGTTTAATATATTTTTTTATCTCTTATATTGTATATTTACTTATTATTTTTTATATTTTATATTTACTTATTTTAGTATTATGATAGATTTTTTATATAATATTTCTATTTATTATATTATAAATTTATATATTATAATTTTAGGATGTTTTAGTTAATATATATATATATATATATATTGTATATTTGCTTTTTTTACTATACATTTTATTTATTTACTTATTTTAATATTACAATAGATTTTTGATGTAATATTTTTATTTCTTATATTGTATGTTTGATTTAATATTTCATTTCATATATCATATATTTACTTATTATTTATTTTTCATATATTATATATTTAGTCATTATAATATTACAATAGATGTTTAATGTAATATTTTTATTTTTTCTATCATATATTTACCGATTATTTATTTTGATTATGTAATATATTTAGTTATTATAATAATAAGATATATGTTTAATGTAATATTTGCATTTTATTGTGTATTTCCTTATAATTTATTTTACTATACATTTTCAAATCGATGTGTAATTTAGTTTTTCCATTTATTATAGTTTATATTAACTTATTCTTTATTTTTCTTATATTGTATATTTACTTATCCTAATTTTTTTTATATTTCTATTTCTTATATTGTATATTTAATCAATATTTATTTTATTTGATAGTATATTTTTTTATTATTTAATTTTTATTTTTATTGCAATAAATGATAATATTATGATAGATATTTAATGTAATATATCTATTTCTGAATTTTATATTTACTTATTGTTTATTTTAATATGATATTCTATTTCTTATATTGTATATTTATTTAGTATTTATTTTTTCTTATTTTGTTTACTTATTTTTTTATATCAAATGCTAATATTACTATTGTAGTATTTGCATTTTTTATTAGGATAGTATTAAGATAAATGTTTATTGTAGTATTTCTATTTTAAAATTGTATATTTACTGATTATTTTTTTCTTATATCAAATGATAATATTACTTTAGATGTTTAATGTAATATTTATATTTCTGAATATATTTACTTATTCTTTATTTATTACTATAAATGTTTAATGTAATATTTCTATTTTTGGATATATTTACTTATTCTTTATTTATTTTTTATATTGTAAATTTATTTAACATTTATTTTTAATGCCACGTGTCATATTTTTGAAGAAAAACTTTATGCTGATGTAGACGCTCTATAAAGCCTCAAAGCTCTATATTTACTTATTCTTTATTTATTACTATAAATGTTTAATGTAATATTTCTATTTCTAGATATATTTACTTATTCTTTATTTATTTTTTATATTGTAAATTTATTTAACATTTATTTTTAATGCCACGTGTCATATTTTCGAAGAAAAACTTTATGTTGATGTGGACGCTCTATAAAGCCTCAAAAGCTCCCTTTTATTAGTATAGATTCACAACATTCTCTACCCTTTTCCTTTCTTTTTTATTTTATTTTGTCAGCCCTTTTTTCTTTCTATTATTTAATGTTTATAGAATTGGTGAGATGCCACCAATAAGAACGGAAACTTTTAAATAACTTTCAAATTAAATAACAACCAAACAAGTATTTGAATTCTCCAGATACTTCTTCTCCATGTGTTCAACCTTTATGAATTTACCTTTTTGTGGGTTTGTTTTATCTCGTTTATAAATCTGTTTGTACCCTTTACTGGTTTTGTGTGTATCCCATATCGATTGAATCAAATGGATAATTTAGTTTCCATTACGTCCATTTTCCCTCCTACATGCAACAATACACATGATGAAATGAAAGCAGACCACAGATTTTCTCTGAAATCTTTTATACTATAAAACAGAAGTCAGTTGAAGATTTTGGGAGTGACACGTGTTCGTTAACTATTTTAATTTAAATAAATTTAGCGTTTTTATTTTCTATTTAAAACAAAAACTGGACAACTGAAAAAGCTCTTTAGATATTTAGTGCCTAGATTTTCTTAAATCACTACTACACCACAGTTCGCTTTGAACCATATTATCTACAACTAAATTTTTTTTCTCCCCTCTTTTTGTCCATAGTTTCATCTTCTTCATTAATTTGTTTTTTTTTGTAGCAAAGAAAAAAATATACAGGTTTATAACTATTTTTTATTCAGATTAAATGTTCTTTTCTTCTCAACTTGATAAACTTTTTTTTGCATAATTTTTTGAAGATGCCAGGTGAAATTCCTCCTATTCTAGAGCTTAGTTCTTCAAAGAAAAAAAAATTAAAGCATCATCAACATTTGAGGTAATAGTTAGTATATATGATTGTATTATATAAAAAAGTTTGAGTTATATTATACAAATATGTGTATTTCATTCTGTTTCTTTAGGAAGAAAAACCAAATATTGTATAATTTAAATGAGTCTCTCCAAGCCATTATATTAATTTTTTTTTTGGAAAAATAAATTTATCATAACTTATAGAAATCAAAAAATTAAAATGTACATATTTTATGGTTTTTATGCAAGATAGTTAGTCATTATCTAATAATAGTTCACATTTTTGTATGGATTCTCTATATCTTAATAAAAGCTTGAATTTATTTTTGATGGCCTATGGTTAATATTATTTTAATCAAAATTGGATTCAGAGTAGCAAAAATATTTTCAAATTTTGAACAGAATAATTAAGAGTAGCAATGCCCATGCATAGCATGGGCCATAATCCTAGTATAATATAAAACCACATATCCTGGTTTTAATTTTCTTCCCATAATATATGAGCAAACCAGAGTCGGACCGGCCGCAAAAAAAAAAAAAACTAGTTCATGATGATTGGACAATTGTTTACTGATCCTGCCAAATCTACACCATGCATGAAGCTAAAAATAGCAATCTTCTGAGTTACTATTTCAGGAAGTATGTTGATCTCAGTTTGTCTAATACCTCCGCATATTCCACTGGAGTTGCTTTATTGCAGAAAACACCCTCCCAAATCTTCCGAAGCTCTGATCCCAAAAGAAATCAGTCAAAATCACAACTAAATTCCGATGTAAGTTCATTTCTACACAGTCAGATTAAAGATCGTTGAAACTGATAGAGGGCGTACCGTTTTTCTCCGCTGAGGTAAGGCACATGACGATCATGTTGAATCTAGGAACCTTTGTTAGGTTGTCAATGTATTTAACAGCCAGATCCATGTCTTCACTGCAACATACAAATAACCATAAGCACCAGATTTTTAACGAGGTGGTGATACCAAGAATGAATAATGGTCAGTTTACTCACTTGAAAAATGAGGCTACGCATTTGATTATGTCAAACAAAACCTGAGAAGTCAAAGCGTTCTTGAAAATCTGAGGTAAAGAGCTTGGTCTCGTAACCTGATACAATTAAAAAATCGGGTGAATGGCGCTGCTATTTGGAGATTGAGTAACTAATTTTGCAAGTGGTATTTCAAACCTTTAACAGTTGGTTTTGTAATGCAAGGTCTCCAGAGAAACTCCTCCAAGAGTTCTCAAATTCGTAAGCAGATTTTGGGGATTGAATGTTTTTAGAAACTTCAGCCATTGCAAGTAACGCTGCATGAGCAGCAAGCTCTTGCACTGACGGCTTTAGTTCTACCTTTCTGGTAATCCAGTTTCCCTATGAAATTATAAATGGGGACAAGCTTTGCAACATCAGATAAGATTTTGTTTTGTAGTACATCAACCTTTATAACGACACTTCGATTGCATAATACTCACCGGTCCAGAGGGATGAGTACCAATGTTGTCAGAAGACTTTGCCTCCTTTTCATAAGTTTGAATCCTAGGCGTCAATTTCTGGCTGCCTATAGTTTCCGTGATAGATGGAACTTTCTTGGAACCTTTTTTATTTTTCTCCTGAATATTCCACAAAAAGAGTTTACGAGACAAACTCTCAAAAACTTCCATGAGGTGAAGTTCCATAAAACTTGAATAATAATAAATTTACGGGGAAACTAATGCTACACCGACCTATTATATGTACATTTCCGAACTTAAAGACTATTTAACTTTGGTATGTACCTCAGGTTGTAAACTTTCAATGAGCTTCTTCCCCGAACATTCTTTGCTATCCTCGTTTGTTTTGGTAGCCTTCAACTTCATTTCCGTATTTGGCATTTTTGTTTTCTTTTCTGAACCGAGCATCTCTTTTGCAGTGCTTTGCATTGCTCCAGTGGCTCTCTCAATGATTTCCTGCTCAGATTTCCAAAAAAGAAAAAAAAAATCACTTTCTGTTATATACAGTTTCTGGTAAATGGCGAAGATACATCAAAAGGAATAAGTATATCAAAATATTTACTTTCTCGAGCAAAGATTTGATGTCGCAATACTGCTTCTTGAGTTCTTGGCTCTCAGGCTCTAATCTTAAAGCAAACTCAGCATCTGCGATTATAGCAACATTTTAGTAAAGATATTGAATGTATCTTTAACACAAAAGAAACAGTATATGGTTTCACCTTCCTTTGCTTCCTTAATCATCCCGAGTTGTTTTCTCGCTGTTGCTCGGCGTGAGTATGCCTTAATGTATCGATCATCTAGACTCAAGGCTTCCGTGCAGTCTACTTCAGCCTCTCGATATCTAACGTAAACAAAAACACTAGAGCCTCGAAAAAAAAGAGTCTCACAACCAAGTAAAAGGATAATGAACTAGCCTTTTGATTTTAAGGTAAGCCATGGCTCGATTTGCAAAAGCCACGGCATTTGGTGATAAAGCAATACTCCGAGAGTAATAGTCGATGGCCTCATTGAACTTCTTCTGTTTGAAATATTCATTCCCCTGTATGTTTTGAAGGGAAGATTGGCACTGAGAGGAATATCAAATATAGCAACTCATAAGCTTGCTTGCTTGATGATAAGTAAGTACCTGTGCCTTTTCTGAATTAGCATCGAACTGACTATGGTCATCCACAAAACTACTTGACAAAGTACTACTCATCGGAGCATACTTTTTTACAAAACTGAACTCCTCACTGTTCTAAAACAAAATTCAAACGCAAGAAATCTCAGAACGATTTAACAATAGGGCAAAGCAACGTATCAAGTTTTCTTGATTTGAAGAAATCTAAGAACGAACCAGGTTTGAAGAAGTAGATGGTTGCTGTTTCAATTTTTTGTCCTTATCCTTCAATGAAAATTCCCAGTCCTGCAAGTCATTTAAAAATCCCTGGAAACAACATATTCGAAAACCGAAGAATAAAAAATAAGAGAGTAAACATCTAACCAGTTCCTTTTCCCGATAAATACGAGAGAGGGAGAGAGAGAGAGAGATTTAGCAACCTGAACTTGATCGCGGCCATGTTTGTTCGGTGACCTAGCCATTACTCCGGCGAGACGATGATTCTGGCTTTCATTTTTTAACTAAAAAAACAACAACATATTGTACTTAGGCCTTACTGATATTGGGCTTCTTTTAGGCCGAGTAGTGTTTATAACCGGGTTAAACCGGTCCATTAGCGGGTAAGACCAACTCAGTTTGTTTCTAGAGGAAAAGGAAATCGCACAAGTGAGGTAAACCAAAATCAAAAGCTTTCAGATCTTGAAGAAGATCCTAATCACTTTCGCTTTCTACAGAAGAGATGACTATAAGCCTCACCGATCCCAATTCAATGTTTTCAATGTCTTATTCATCTTCGTTTTGCTTTTTCTCCTCGATTAACGGTGATTTCTTCTTCGATTTTGTTTTTTTTTTTCTTTCTTTTAGTTTTCTATTCCGATCGATAACGGAGATTCCATGAAAAACGCTGAACCTGATTAATATGATACTAATATGGATGATATAATTGATGGTTAAAATCCAAAGTATAATTATTAACGTAGACAATAAAACTTTTAGGTTTTCAAATATCATATTAACATTTAGCGTATACATTTAAATTTTGATATATATATTATACTATTTAGTTAAAACAAAAATTTACATATGAAGTGAAAACAATTATCCGCACGGTTATACGGGTCAAGTTCTAATCTCTTATTAAAAAGCAACTATTCTATTGTTACAAAAAATATTCCTATTTATTAAAAGCCATAAATGTGTATAAATTTGAACAAACAAACAAAATTAAAAATATTTCCTATTTTAATAAGTAAATTATTTATTTGTAATATCGTAATCTTTTCATATACTGGGGACTAAATTAATTCTTATAGTTTAGTTAACCAATAAATTATCTCTAAATCAAACCATGTACGATCAATTAGTTAAAACATCCTATAATCTAGATAAGAAATAAATTATATTGATAACATGGAACATCAAAACCATTGGTTTTAGGGGTAATTTTTCAAATATGACTCACAAATTAATTTCATATTCATAACAGGGATCATAATAGCTAAATTACTAGACTAATCTCTCGATTATCCATAGCAACTTAATCTCAACAGGATTTGTTCAGGTAATGATCATATTCTCGCAGTATTAATTATCCTAATTTCAGGGTTCTAGTTAGCTATTACTTAACACAAGCAATAAGCACAACTTAATTGATATATCTAATAATCAATCTAGCAATTCTATTTTTTGGCTAATCCGTCAAAACCATTAATAAAATTTAAATCTAACAAGAGATTTACTCAGACATAGATAAATATAACATAATCATAAATATAAAATAATACATATAATAACAGGGATAGAAAACTAGGCTTCCAATACAAAGCTTCAAAGAAGTCTTTATCTTCTTCCCAAAAACTACTATGTTTGCTATTGAAATCTCTAAACTTGTAAAAGAGCTCTTAATCGTTCTCTTTTCATAAAACTCTTTTCATAAAACATTCACAAAGAAAACATAAGATAAGTAAATCTCATCAAGGGGCAATCTTGTAATTCAATTCGGGTACTTTGATTTCTTCATCGCTTTCGATTTTTTTCATTGACGAACTGGATTTGTGTTCTTTGCTGTTAATGAGAGAAGAGATGAATTAGGTGTGATTGGGCTTCGATTAATTGGTAAAGTGATTTTGATCGTTAGGAGGGAAGTTGTTTCGATAGTATTAGATTCAAGAAAAGATAAATATGATTAATATCACTTTAGTTAGACAAAGAATTATACATCTCATTGAGGTCTGTTTAACTTAAGTTAAAGGGTACAAGAGATAAATAATAAGAAAAATGTGTGCCATATGCAGAAAGTGGCTTGAAGTATATTTCAAAAGTCAAAAATTGACGCTGAGCGTAATTTTTTCTGATAAATTTATGAATATTTCTAAAGATCTTTGGACAATGGAATCTTGATGTTTCGGCATATGTTTTTTCCGGTGAGTGTTCGATAGGAGATTATTTTGAGTATATTTTTTGATGTTTTTACTGGCCAGCCAATTCTTTAGGAGAAGATACGAAATTATTTTCTCATAATAATATTTGACGAGGATAAAATCTCTTTTATATATGCAGTCTTGATGCCTCAGAATCTGAGTCGTCTCCAACATTGCTTGAAAATGTTACATCGTATATCAAACCGTATCCGAGCAATGGAAACATACACTAGTTGAAAATGTTTAGAGTATTATCTTTTACATTCATCTTTTTTTGTTAGAGTCATACGTAATCCATCTATCTATAATATTAAAATATAAGTATTAATAAAAAAAATACTCATAACATTTAGGGAAATTGTCTAAAATACCACATTCCTACTACCACTTTTCATATTTGTCTTAACTACTTTTACCTTTATTTTTAAGAGAAAAAAAACACTTATAACTTTCGGGTTAATTAATCTAAGACTTAGGATGTTTAGAGTTGAGAGGTGGTGTAAGGTTTTAGAATGTGAATTTTAGGATTCTAATTAATCTAAGAATTTTTTTGTTTTTTAATAAAAAATGTATTTGTGAAAATATTTCTTTAGTAAAGGTAAAAATGAATAATGATATCAATAATGTGGTAAACATTAAAATTTCCCTAAAATTACCATTTATTTATAATAGAATGCAATTGAAGGATTATATAACTTCAAATTTAAGCTATCAACTAGCCTTTGACCCGCGCGTCCGCGCGGTTGTTATTTTTATGAATGTCAAATATTTTAACCAATTTGTTTGATATAATTTTATATATGAATGAAACTTAATATTCGATATCCGTTATCCGATATGGGATCTCATCCACTTCAAAAAAACGGATATTCGACTGATCCAAGTACGAATTCGGATAGTAAAATTTAGGTCTGAATATCTGGATCTGGATATTAAATATTTAAAATTTAATTATAGTTATCTATGTATATTATATATACTTTTATATAAAATAACTAAAATTTTAATTTTAAATTTGAATGCTTTTAAAGTTTTTTAAAATAATAATTTTAAATAAACTAATAGATGGTTAATATTTAGGTTTTTAATTAAAAAACACGTCCAAATATCCGCGTGTATTTGGATTTTAGTCCGAATATCCTAACCCTGAATATCTAGATCCGGATAGCAATTTTACGAATCCGACGAATGCATATCCGAATCCATATATCCTAAAATACCTCATAAATTCGATATGTCCTAGACATAAGTGTGTATATGTATCATATGGTGATTAAAAATTTTAAATTTATAAATTACATAAATTATTCTTATTAGATATATCGTACAAATGAATAATACATTGTATTTGTTTGTATATATAACCATTTATAATAAATATTAGTATGTATTTTAGTTACTAAATTGTTATGGAAAATTACATGATTTTGTTATTTTAAATGAATAAGTTCAAATTATATCGAAAATTATTGACATTATTAGCTTTTTTATAGTTCAAGTATAGTTGGTTAGCTTATATGAATATGAATAAAAAATAAAACTAATTTAATTATATATATATACATATATATTTTTTTTTTATGAAATCTCCAATTTCAATGATAAATGTTGTTAATGGGCTTAGCCCAAATTTATTTATTTTTTGTTAATAATCAATGTTTAGATGTTTAGATGCAAGTATAGTATCAGTGGCATTTCTTGTAAATATTAAGTAAAATTAAGGGTTATTTCTTATTTGTACTTCAGTTTTAATAGATTAGATGTATTTTCTTAATTTAATAACTCTATCCTAAACTGAATTAACAACTTATTTTAAACTCATAAAATTTTTATTAAATATAAACATAAAACAGACGTCCATTGTCTACATACAATATCTATCGTTACAAAAGACCTTTCATATGTATATCCAGCATTAAAACTTTACTAAGTAGTGATTTTTATTGTCGAAATGTTCCCAGTAAAAGATCACGCCAATGTTTCATTTGCTGACATCATCCAAATTGTTTATCCTAATAACTTTGTTTCTTTATATGTATATGTTTCACCTAGACTAACCAAACTAAATGTGTAATTTAGTATGTCATATATATATATATATATAAAGATTTTTATTGTCGAAATGTTCCCAGTAAAAGATCACGCCAATGTTTCATTTGCTGACATCATCCAAATTGTTTATCCTAATAACTTTGTTTCTTTATATGTATATGTTTCACCTAGACTAACCAAACTAAATGTGTAATTTAGTATGTCATATATATATATATATATATATATATATATATATATATATATATATATATATATTTATACTATACAAAGAATTCTATTTATTAAAGACATCCCTCCACACATCTATTCTATTAAAATAGAAGTCACAACTTTTCCTCATGTGTGATTTTTTTAATAAAAATGGACTATTCCTAGGAACTCATATTTCATTTATTTTTAATAACATTTTAACATCATTAATAAATCACCAATGTAATCTTGTCCATAATAACAACTTTCACTTACAAAACCGGTTTATGGAAATATTTTGGCATCATTGTTGAATTACATAATCTCGGCCGTAGATGAATCAAATCCTTATATTCACATTTAATGTTTTAAATATTTTGGCATCATTGTTGAATTACATAATCTCGTATCATCCTAAAACATAAAGTTATAGGTACTATGTTTTAAATTTCAACACAAAGCGAGAAATTTAATATTACCTTAAACTAAGACATTCATATCTATTACTACTCGTTAACTAGATTTTGACTCGTGCTTAAAAAATGCAGGTATTTGTTTTGTTGATTATTTCTATAAATTTTGCATAAGTCATGTGGTTCGATTATATAGAATATTGAAGGAAATCTAAATTTTATAGAGTGTTGAAAAATGACCATTACTTAAATATTTAAGTTGTCACTCAGTTGTTATATATATGATTGCTACATAAGTGAAACAATGTTTATCGATGAAATTTGTACTTGTGTAAATTTTATATTTACCATAATTGTGAAAAGTTAATAATTATATTTTACATAAAGTTTTGTAGATATATAAAGTGGACTATTTTCATTTCAAAATTGTGAAAATGTCCTAAAATGTATTTTTATGAATTTAGTGAATTATAGTAGATTTTAAAATAACAGTAGAACTAATTTATGATGTTTATTATTAATAATTTAGATCAACCTTATGAAAATTTTCAATTTTAAAAATATTCTGATTTTAAATTGGAAAATTATCATGGTGACAATATACTCAAGTTTCTATATTTTCGTAAGGCATTAGATGTTAGGTATATTCTCTTGGTTTTAATTTTCGGTATAACTAAATTAAAGGTACGTGTAATGATTCATAATTGGACATATAATAAAATAGAGAAATGGCCAACTAAGATCACTAATAATTGTTTAAAGACCAATATGTACCATTTTGATTAATTTAGTTTAATACTTTCCAAGGCCCATCTTAAAAATACCAAAATACCATTAATGAATAATCAAGTTTAGATATACAACAAAAAGATAATTTTGGAAAATTTAAGTTTTTCATTAAGAATATAAGTTGGAAATGATCCTCTTTTAATAGTATTGATATAAAACATAAGTAGTATAATTTTCTATCTATATTACGTATATTTCATACTTTCATTTCATATTTTAGTCTATATTTCATTTTAACTCTAACTATATTTAATCACTAGATGAAAACCTATGATATAACCATACTAAACTTAGACAACTAAGTATCAAACTGTAACATTAAATTTACAAAAATAATAATATTAAGAGTTGGTAATAAACATTTGATTGAGAAAATGTTTTGGTGGGTTTATCTTGAGACTAAAAATAATAATTCTAAAATTAAAAACTACAATCTCTTCTGTTACAAAAATATTTTCAAAATATAAGCTAATGATATTTTAAAAGAATATTCTAGATATAAAAGAGTTTTTTTAAAAATATTTTTTCATAAGAAAGAACACTGTAAAATATAGATTACAATTAACAAAAATATATGTGAATTTACATGTTCTGTTACCCATTTTGGGAAGAATTATGTATAAAATCCTTTAGTGGGGAATCCTGATTTGAGTCTTTTTTTAAAAAATTACAACCAATAAACTTGTTTGATTCATATCCCATGTTGGTTTCTTTTATTTTTTTTAAGACATGTTATATGTGAAAACGTTTAGGTTTTTTCGCATTTCACAATAATGTCGATAAGATTATTAGAGTTGGCTACATACCATTTATACTTTTGTCATCTTTTTCTTATGAATTTCTCTCCATCATAAGTTCTTATAGAGCAACATAATAATTTGAGAAATACTTTAATATAGTCCTAAAAATGATTTTGTCACAAAAATAGTTTTCAACGAAAAAATAACCAAAAGATGTTTTATTAAAGGGTGCAAATATACTAATATACCCCTAGAGTTACCTAATCTAGACTTAGGGTTTTGAGTTATGAGGTGGAGTTTTGGGGGTGGGCTTAAAATTTTAAACAATAAAAATAAATATGAAAGTTTTAAAATAAAAAGGACTATTTCGGTCATTTTTTTTTGAGGTTTATTTTAGTGAAAAAAAACTTAAAAGGGCTTATTTAAGAAAATTTCCCATATAATTTATATACTACCAGATATAATATTTATTTTAAGAGAGAAGTAATATTCATACCTTCAATAATGTACGATGAAGCTTATCTATCAAATACATATCTCCATCATAGATCTTAAAATCTCGAATCCAATTCTAACAAAATATGTATTAATAAAATAATAAACTTTATCTTTTTCAGAAAGATAATTCTCATGTCACATCGATATTTTTTCCTTTTATTTCCTGGATCAACCAGAAAATCTAAAAGATCAAGATGAGTATTATTATTCAAGATATAAAAAGATGGTTCGAGATGGAGTTTATTTCACTTCTTTTTTATTTTTCTTTTTGATTCTCAATACAGATTGTCTAAATATTTTGGCGTATGACCTATATGTACCCAATGCCTTTTTATACCGCATATGTAGCGAACATTTGTTTGCTTTTTATTATCCCAACCACTTTCATTTTCGTGGAAGTTCTTCTTATTTATCTTATCTTAAGGACATAATCTTCTTCATCTTCCTCTTCCATGACCACAATTTCTATTGAGTCTACACGCTCGTCTTTTCCTAAACACCCTCGTCTTTTCGTAAACACCCTCGTCCTTTCCTAGTAGGACGGACACTGTGGTTTATCATCATTAGTTTTCTTTCTTAGTTTACATGAATGATTTACATCAACTCCAACTATTTGGTGAATTCTTTCTTTCAAGGATTTAATTACTTAAATATGTTTATGCTCTTTTCTCCTTATACATCTCATCTTTAAATCACTGAAGCGGTGTATAATATCATCGTTTTATTTTTCTCATCTGATACAATCTTCAACTTATCGATGATTTCCAAAAACTCATTTTCTTTTAGGTATATCTTTGCACATACTGTCAAGGTCATATTAATAATATCAAGGGCAGTTATTTTTAAATATTTTTTATTCAACATGCTAGCCGTATTCATAGAATATCATATGTATAAAGGTATAATAAAGACGAGAATTTAAATGAATAATTTAAATGCAGAAAGTAAAGGTAAAAATTAAAGACACAAACTTAAAAGCATAAACTTAAATGCAGAAATTTAAAAGATATAAATAAAATTGGAGGCTTAGCCTACCATTTGATATGAGGAGACATAGTCTACCATATTGATCATTTTTTTTAAAGAGGCATCACCTTCCATATGGTCAAAGGAGATATAATCTACCATTTTGACAATTTTTTAATTCAAGGTCCGAGGAGACATAATTTACTATTTTAACCTTTTTTATCCATGGAGGTAAAACCGACCACATGATTCTCTGATCATGAAGACATAGTCTACCATAACGATCAGTCGCGAAAAGCAACATCTATTAACCCAAAAATAAATAGAGAAGGCATAGCCTTCACTCCAGTACAATAATAAATTTTTAATAATTGAAATATATTAAAAGACATAAATTAAACATTACTTCATAAGTATAATAGGGTTCATGCTGATGAGGTGTTGTGAATAATAGGTGAGATAAATATATGTTTAACTAGTTTTGTATTTTAACAAGAGAGAGACTTTGGACGTAAGAAGAAGAAGAGAGAGAGTTAAATTATTATTGAACTCCACATCTTATTCTCTTCTTTCACGTAATATTTATAGTACAACAAATAATTTCTTAGTCATCTTATTTTGGAAGAGAGGAAGACACGTGTCTAATGGTAATAAACGACTTAGAGGGAAATAAGGACATCTTTCGATGAATCATCATCTTATAACCAGAAAATGTCTCAAACTCTATATAAATCATTGGACTCAAAAGTTATGTCTAATGATAATACAAGACTTAGAGGAAGATAAGGACATATGTCGATGAATCATCATTTTATAACCAGAAAATGTCTCACACTGTATAAATCATCGGACTCAAAAGTTATGTCATACTTCTATGTTTTAATTTTAGTTATACACGAAGTTATATCAATATTAAATAGTTGACATATATATTAACAAAAGTATATTGTTTAAGGATTTATTAATGGTTTGATAAAGTTCTGTAGTGCTTTGACTAAAAGGTCATTAATATTTTTTATACTAATAAATTTTGTTAATCCCTAAAAATAACATTTATATGTAAATTAATGGAGATCTCTATAATAATGTTTAAGAAATTAATTTTTGGCGCTTATGTTAATTCTCACAATGCTTAATTACGCAAATACTCTTACGGAATTTAAAGTATTATTTCTGATTGTCATTGATAACAATTATTTTTGTTTCCTTTTTAAAATAAAATTGTGACTAAAAATTTAAATTAATTTTCCTTTTTACTAAATCACATAAAAAGGAAATATTCGTACAATAAAAATAGTTTTTTATATAAAAATAAAATTTAGCTTTACTTTTCTTTATATTTCCTAAAACAAAAATAAAATAAAATAAAAAGTATCTCTAGATTTTATAATATATACCTATATTTATATATATATATATATATATATAAACATAACTTCACAAAACAAATTGAAAACATAAAATAATTTAGACATTATTTTAAAAAAGATATGATATTTTAATAATTGCATTTGTTATCAAATAATTAATAAGAAAATAAGCAAAGACATAGTTAACAAGAGTGCAACACTTAAGAAACTGATTTCTCAAATAATATTATAGAAATCTTATTTTCAGTAAATGATTATATCTTATGATTATTTTAAAACCAACAATATTTTAAAATGTGAGGCTTCAACTACATAAATAATATTTTTTATGATCAATTTTGTTTTGATTAAATTAGAACTTTTATAAAAAAATTATCAACACTTCAATATTTTAATTTTAGCAAAAACAACATATATAAAATTATAATAATATTACAAACTATAACTATAAAAGTAAAAGAATCTAATTAACAAGATGCTATTATTTTAGTCTAAGTGTATCCCAAAAAACTATACATTCCAATATATTTAAATATGAATAACAAAGCCTTCTTAGTATAAACAATTAAGAGAAATTTGCCAAATATGACTCATAGTTTAATTTTAAATAAAAAAGTGTATCCCAAATTCAGTCAAATGCAAAAGTAACCCAAAAGACTAGTACTAAAACGAACTCCTTATCACCAAACAAAAACATGTATTGAATTTTACTATTATATCCCTCCGCGTGAGAAGACTTATAGAAAGTCTTCTCGTACAGTAAATCTTAAAATAATTTCATTTTTTTATAAATAATATTTAGTTTGGGTAAAATTGAAATTATGTAACTATAAACATTTATAAATGATGTAAATTTAGATTAATTAAAAATTGATTGTTTTCAACATAGATGAGTGAATGTAGAATGAGTCATAATAATCTTTGATTTAGGTTTTGGTAACATATGTTATAGTGTTGTTGGTATTTTTATGGTTTGATTTTGAAATCATCTTTTAATTGTTTTTTTTAATTTGACAAATATGTGTTAGTAGCTATCTAATAACTTGATTTTAAAGCACTTTCTAAGTTTCTTTTAAGTTTAAGAAAGTGTTTTGGATTACTTATTTGATTATAGGATTTTGGAAAACATCCTAGAAAACTTCTTGGGAAGTCTTCTAACATATAATGCATTAGAAAAATTTCTCGAAGACTTCAAAACAAAGTCTACTATTTTCAGCTTAAATTTAGTAGAATTTAGGTTTTCCGCCTAATCATTAATTTAAGAATTTAGGTTTTCCACCTAACGCGAAATCTTCCATAAGTCTTCAAGTTTATCATGTATTTGATCTTAAAAATAATTCTTTTTTCATGAATTATATTTTGATAGGAATGAAATTCAAATCATGTGATTATAGACATTTATAAATGATGTAAATTTTGATTAACTTAAATGTGAATTGGATTCAACATGGATGCGTGAATGTAGATTGAGTTATGATAGTCTTTGGTTTAGGGTTTGGTAACATGTGTTATAATATTATTTGTATTTAGGATTAGAATATCTAAACTTTAAAAAATTGATCTGCATGTGTTTATTTTTGTGTATATTAAACACTTTCTAAGTTGTTTTTAAGTTTAATTTTTTTTTGCTATTTAGTTAGTTATTTGATTAGAAATCCAGAAGACACTTCCCAAGAAGTCTTCTAATATGTCCCGCCTAGTTTTTAGTAGAATATATGTTTCCCCTTAAAGTGAAGTCTTCTAAAAGTCTTCGAGAAGTCTTTCAGAAGTTTCCTCATGTATTAAATCTTAAAAGTAATTAATAAAATATTTTGTTGATAGGAAGAAAATCCAAATCATGTAAATGTAAATATTTCTGAAGGATGTAAATTTACTCTTAATTTTAAAAAAAGTTAAATTTGACATACCTGTGTTTAGTTTTATGTATTAAACACTCTTCAAGTTGATTTTAAGTTTAATAAAGTGTTTTTTTTGCTATTTAGTTAGTTATTTGATTTTAGGGTCTAGAAGGCTTCTTGGGAAGTCTTCTATATTGAAAATATTTAACCGAATTGAAAATTTTATCTCGAGATATAAATAAAATTTACTCATTTTATTTCTTCCTTGCAAATGGTTACAACAAAAATGTAATGTTTCTCACTCTAAAACTCTTTAACCTCTCTATAATCTCTTTGAACATTAACAAACCAAACTTTATATCCTTTATAAAAAATTTTCTTATGTCTTTTCACTTATTTATCTTCTTTTACAGGTTTTTCATTACATGGTTATTATCTTTCACATCTTCAAAGGTAAATCTATAAATTTTGGAAATGTATTCTTGTGTGTTTTATATGTTAGATTCTAAAAACTATAGATTCAACCTAATGTGACTGTTTTGTTCATTATTTAAGCTTACTTTTTATTTTTATTTTTGAAGTTGTTCTCGGTTTTGAAGCCATTTGAATATTTTTTAGTTTGCAGATATTTTCAGATCTGAGACAGACTAATTTTTCAGAAGACTCTCGGAACTTCTAATGCATTTTTATGCTGGAAGACTTCTCACAAAGTCTTCAGAAAGTCTTCTGAAGTCTTCTACCAAAAATGGTACAAGTTTTGGATATGTATTTTGTGTGTGTTTATACATTAGATTCTAAAAAAAAAATATTGAATAAGTCTAATGTGACTATTTTTTATTATTTAAGCATAAAAAATATTTTTGAAATTTTCTCTATTTTGAAGCCATTTAAATGCTTTTGAATATGCATATTTTTCAGACCTGGGTCAAAATTTGGAAGACTTCTTGGAAGACTTCTTTGGAAGTCTTCTATTCAAATGCATTTTATGCTATAAGACTTCCCACGAAGTCTTCAGGAAGTCTTCTGCCTAAAGTGGTACAAATTTAGGATATGTATTTTGTGTGTGTTTTTATATTAGATTCTAAAAAGTTGTAGATTTAACCTAATGTTATTGTTTTGTTTATTATTTAATCATAAAAAAATATTATGGAGTTTTTTTTTCTGTTTTGAAGCCATTTGAATGCTTTTGAATATGTAGATTGTTTCAGATCTGAGTCAGAATTTAGAAGACTCCTCAAAAGACTCTTGGAAGACTCATGGAAGACTCTTAGAAGACTTATTGGGAAGTTTTCTAATGTATTTACGAAGTCTTGAGGAAGTCTTCCGCATTTTTCTGCCCAAGATGGTACAAAGGGATGACGTCAAGTAGAGTCAAAGGTTACCTATGTTGAGGAAGGATATCTAGCTCCATATGTAATAGTTTTGTTTATAGTATGTTTTATGATTTGTATGTGTACAATTTTAGTTGTGAATTCTTTTGTAAACTTGAAGAGATGTTAATTAAAAGAATTTGGTAAATATGTTCATGTTTTGTGAAAAATACTTGACATTATTGAAGTTATTGATACATCATACCAAGATTTTTTTAAACCATTCTACCCCTCATAACAAAACATAACAACACAAAAAATTTAGTCAAATTTACTAAAACTAAGAGATGATTTCTCAAGAAAATTTAGTCAAGCACACAAAAGATCAAAATTGAATTTTAAGTGAGATTTGAATATTAAAAAGTCTTCTCGGATTAGCTAAAAATATTAGTAAACATGAATATTTAAAATATCATAATTATCACTAAATAAGTTATGAATTTCATCCAGGATCCCCAACATTGACTAATATACATGAATTAGTAAGAAAATATTTAAAAATCATTTTAATTATTGGGAAAATGAAAATTTATTAAACATTGACGTAGAAGTTTTCTATTTAGGTCATTTTTGCAATTGCAAATTTACAAAGGAAGACTTCTAAAGAAGTCTACTCTACAGCAAACATCTTGAGATTTTTTTCTTTGTAAATATTGGCTTACTTTTAAATTTGAAGAATCCTAGAAAAATACCAGAGAATACTTCTAGAGAATTTTTTCTCTGTTAAACAAG
The DNA here is from genome assembly GCA_905132885.1 of Moricandia moricandioides. NCBI lineage: Eukaryota > Viridiplantae > Streptophyta > Magnoliopsida > Brassicales > Brassicaceae > Moricandia > Moricandia moricandioides. The sequence continues at coordinate 239,305 of CAJHQQ010000220.1, read as the reverse complement.
TTAGTTTTATAATTGACTAAATTTTTGCATATATTTGAATTTTTATTAGAAGACTTCAATAGAAGTCTTTTTTTTTACATTAATATGAAGTCTTCTCACAGTCGCAAGAAGTCCATCCCGCAATTGACTATATTTGACTTTTTTCAGAGAAGATTTCTCTAGAAGTCTTCTAACAGGAGACCTCTAGAGAAGTCTTCTCTCGTAACTAAATGTTTGACCAGAAACCCGGAATAAAATTTGAGAATACTTCTCAATAAGTCTTTTCGCAGAAGAATTCTTAAGAAGTATTCTCATTAATATTAATTTTTTATTATTAATTTTTAATTGTAAAAGTAACCAACGCAGACTTCTTGCGACAATGAAAATACTTCATCTAACAATAAAGAAGACTTCTCGGGAAGTCTTCTATAAAAAGTCAAATTTCTAACAAACTTTGGTCAATTTCAAAACTAACATGTTTATCTGAGAAGACTTCTCGAGAAGTCTTCTCGTTTTTTTTTTAAAAAGAAAAGTTAGAAGACTTCTAGGGAAGTCTTCTATTAAAAACACACAAACATCGATTTCAAAACTAACATATGCATTGAACAGAAGACTTCTCTAGAATTCTTCTAGATCAAAAAGACTTCTAGAGAAGTCTTCTTTGCGAACAGATCTGAAAAAATTGATTTCATACATTAAACTTGTGAGATAACTTGCTTACCTTCTCCAAACACACAAAACTCACCACAAAAGTTATTGACACAAAGACATAAAGAGGATGAAATAAAGAGAGGATTATTCAAATGTGCATAAGCTTGGAAGACAAGGCATTCCGTACATACTTGCATCTCAAGCTACCAAGGCTCAACCTAACTTACCTTGGAAGACAAGGGAAGTTCAAACTCGCCTAGATCAACCTCAGAGAGTCAAAGAGCCGTTGGGAGCTTGTCTGAGGCAAGAATAATATTTAAATGGAAAGATCACATGTTCCATTTAGGGTGTGGACCGTTTGGGAGCTGTCCCTTTCCCTCGGCCAGACCACAGAGGTCACTGTCCTCGGCCAGTCCCCCTTTGTTTATTGTTTCCTTGTTGTCTTGTTGCACCAAGCTTATTCTATTTATATTGTATGCCTCAGACCAGAATTAATTAAGGAAATCAGATCCTTCTTTACTCTCTCTCTCTTTCTCTCCCGGATCTCTCTCTTGTTCTTCACTCTGTTCTTCATTTTCTAACATGGTATCAGAGCCATAAATCTCCTAAAACACCATTTCCTTCCGCAAATCTACCTTTCTAAGCTTACTCTTTCCTTTGTTCGGTTTACTTTCTCTAGTTCTTCTCGCATTTTCTTTTATCCAGTTGGTAATAGGACTTGTTCTTGACGAGTTTTCTTGAAACCCTTGGAAGTGCTCTCTCTTTTCTGTCCTTCTCACTTCAGCTCCAGAGAGTATACCTTGATTCTCCTTGGTTTCTCTCTTGTCCAGTCTTCAAAATTCAAATTTCTCCTTTGGCGCTCTCTTTTATCCGATGGACAATAGCAAGTGAAGAATGGAGCAGCATAGGCCTTTGCTCATTCCGGTTACTCTGAAAGGTGTTAACTATCTTATATGGTCAAGATTGGCTAAAAAAGCCCTTGGAGGAAGAGGTCTATGGGAGCATATCACTTCAAGTGAAGCACCAAGACGAATCACCTAAGGAGAAGATGGCAAGGAGGTTGTAGTGATAGATGAGGGCAAATGGGGTCAGGAGGACCTCATGGTGCTATCTGTCTTGCAAAGCTCCATGGATACACCTATTATGGAGGCATATTCTCACTGTGAGACTGCAAAGCAACTGTGGGATACCTTACAAATAGTCTATGGTAACACTTCAAACCTTACCAGAATCTTTGAAGTAAAGAGAGCTATCAACAACTTGCAGCAAGAAGAGATGGACTTCACCAAGCACCTTGGGAAGTACAGTCAGTTGTGGTCTGAACTTGAGATGTTAAGGCCAAATACTACTGACCCTAGCATCCTTGAAGAGAGGCGTGAGCAAGACAAAGTCTTTGGACCACTCCTTACACTCAATCCAAGCTTAAATGATGTGCTTAAACACATATTGAGAGCTAAGGAGCTACCAAGCTATGATGATGTGTGTGCGCAACTTCAGAAGGAACTAGGCTCAGATGGTCTATTTGGTGGGAAAGGAGAACTGTCTATGGCTAACAAGGTTGAGAAAGTGGAAGCACCAGTAGCAAACAAAGCAGCTTACAAGCCTGGAGGAGATAGGCGTGTGACTTGTGAACATTGTAAGAAACAAGGTCACTCCAAAAGCAACTGCTGGATACTTCACCCTCACCTCAGGCCAAACCCAACAAACAAGTTCAACCAAGGCAGAGCTCATAAAGCAAGATCTCAAGAAGTGCAACCAAACAATGCCATCTCTATGCGCATGGGAGAAGATGGAAGGGCTATGATTTCAACCACTCATGCTGGTGGATCCACATCTCAAACCACTTCTCCAGCTCCTCAAGAGGATGCTTTCATACGCAAGTCAGACATTGAAGCCCTTATAAAGGCTCTCAATGCAAACTCTGGTAACATCAGTAGTGTCAATGCTTTAAATTCTATTCACAATGCTTCTCATACCACTAGGCTTTTGATCATTGATTCATGAGCTTCTCATCATATGATTAGGGATGCTAGACTGATTAGTGATGTTAAACCTTCCCTAGGTAGTGTAGTGATTGCAAATGGCGATAGAATACCCATTGAGGGAGTAGGGAACCTGAAACTATTTGATAAGGAGTCTTAAGCCTTTTACATGCCTACTTTCACCTCTAACTTATTATCTGTCAAAAGAGCAACAAATGATCTTAATTGCAATGTTATTTTTAGTCCTAATGATGTTTGTTTTCAGGATATTAAGACCAGTAAGTTTATGGGGAAATGTGTGAGCAAGGGAGAGCTTTATTTAATTGAAGATTCCAAGCTTAAACCAAATTTATCTTGTGCTTTTAATTTTGCTTCTGTTTTAGCTAATGAGGTGTTATGGCATGCTAGATTAGGTCACCCTCACTCTCGTGCTTTAGGCTTAATGTTACCTAATCTATCTTTTAAAAATGAAACTTGTGAGGCTTGTATCCTTGGAAAGCATTGCAAGTCTGTGTTTCCCCAATCTATGACTATCTATGAGAAGTGTTTTGATCTAGTTCACTCTGATGTTTGGACAGCACCTTGTGCATCTAGAGAAAACCATAAATATTTTTTTACATTCATAGATGAGAAATCAAAGTATATTTGGCTCACCTTGATTCAAAGTAAAGATAGAGTTTTAGAAGCTTTTATAAACTTCCAAAACTATGTAACTAACCATTTCAACTCTAAGATCAAAATTTTTAGGTCTGATAATGGGGGAGAATACACTAGCCATGCCTTCAAACACCACTTAGCAAAACATGGGATCATACACCAAACAAGTTGCCCATATACACCACAACAAAATGGAGTGGCTGAAAGGAAGAATCGCCATCTTATGGAGGTTGCAAGAAGCATGATGTTCCATACCAATGTCCCAAAGAGGTTTTGGGGAGATGCTGTAGTTGCCTCATGCTACTTGATCAATAGAATCCTAAAAAAAGTCCTCCAAGATGCCTCTCCCTTTCAGGTATTAAACAAGGTTAAACCTCCAATTGACCACTTGCGTGTGTTTGGGTGTGTGTGCTTTGTCTTGACACAAGGTGAACGGAGAAACAAGCTGGATCCCAAGAGTGTTAAGGCTATGTTCATAGGTTACTCTCACACACAGAAAGGGTACAAGTGTTACTCACCAGAGCTAAGAAGAGTTATGGTGTCAAGAGATGTAAAGTTTGTGGAATCTCAAGGTTACTATGCTGAGAAGAGTTGGGAAGACCTTAGGGATCTCTCACATGGACCTTCAGATAGGGCAACCAATCTCAGAATCATAATGGAAAGCTTGGGCATCAGCCAACCTCAACCCAGGGTTGCAGAAGATACTACACCAGCACCTTCTCCTACATCTCCAGTGGCTGAAGAAGATGCTGAGGAGACAGTCCATCCTGATCATGAGGGGGGCAATGAACCTGAACCACAACAAGATGATTCAGATACAACACATGATCAAGATGGAGCTGAGTCTGAACAGCCTAGTGAAGATCAATGTGGTGAAGAACAAAGACAGGAAGATGCAGTGGTAGAGGAGCATCACATTCAACCATTGAGAAGAAGCACTAGAGTGAGAAAAGATCCATCCAATTGGATCAACACTAGGGTATACTTCAATAGCAATGCAGTAGCTCACCATACACAAGCATCTTGTTCCTTGGCCAGTTATCCACAAGAACATGTGGTCTTCATCAGTAACCTGGATCATGAATACATTCCAAAGACCTATGAAGAAGCAATGAAACTGGATGAGTGGAGAGATTCAATGGAAGATGAGATTGGTGCCATGATCAAGAATGACACTTGGTATGAAACTGAGCTTCCTAAAGGAAAGAAAACAGTAACAAGTCGCCTGCTCTTCACCATCAAGTACCTAGCTAATGGAAAGCCAGAAAGAAAGAAGACAAGGCTGGTTGCAAGAGGATATACTCAAGTCTATGGAGAAGACTATCTGGATACATTTGCACCAGTAGCTAAACTTCACACTATAAGGATTCTACTCTCCTTGGCAGTTAACTTAGAGTGGGACTTATGGCAAATGGATGTCAAGAATGCTTTCCTTCAAGGAGAACTTGAGGATGAGGTCTACATGAGACCACCCCCTGGTATGGAAGAGTTTGTCAAACTAGGGAATGTCTTGAGATTGAAGAAGGCTATCTATGGACTGAAACAGTCTCCAAGAGCCTGGTATCACAAATTGAGTACAACCCTTAATGGAAGAGGGTTTGTAAAATCAGAAGCTGATCATACACTCTTTACCCTCAGAAGCAAGCAAGGAATTGTGGTGATTCTAATCTATGTAGATGATATCATCATCACAGGAAGTAATAAGGAAGGTATCATCTCAACCAAAACTTTCCTTAAGTCTACTTTTGATATTAAAGATTTGGGTGAGCTAAAGTACTTTCTAGGGATAGAAATATGCTGATCTAAAGAGGGGATCTTCTTATCCCAAAGAAAATACACACTTGATCGTTTAAATGAGGCAGGAAAGCTTGGAGGAAGAGTAGCCGAAACACCATTGGAAGAAGGGTACAAAGTCTTGCGTGAGGGGGAGTTTGAAGATGAGTCACTTGGAGACTTCAAACTCTATAGAAGAATGGTTGGGAAGCTGATATATCTCACCATCACAAGACAAGACATCTGCTTTGCTGTGAACCAAGTCAGCCAGAATATGCAAACACCTAAAGTTTATCATTGGAACATGATGGAAAAGGATCTTGAGATACCTAACGGAAGCTCCTGGTCAAGGTGTATGGATGGGATACAATAAGAGCACATGGATTGTGGGATATTGTGATGCAGATTGGGCTGGTGATAGGATAGACAGAAGGTCTACAACAGGCTATTGCACCTTTATTGGAGGCAACTTGGTTACTTGGAAAAGCAAGAAACAAAAGGTGATATCATGCTCAAGTGCTGAAGCAGAGTATAGGGCAATGAAGAAGCTTACAAGTGAGCTCATCTGGATCAAGAACTTGCTTACAAACCTGAGTGTAGAGACAAGATCGCCAATCACAATGCACTGTGATAACCAGGCGGCCATACATATAGCATCAAACTCAGTCTTTCATGAAAGGACAAAACATATAGAGGTGGATTGTCACAAAGTGAGACATGCAGTGGAACAGAAGGTGATTCTACCTTGCTACACAAGAAGTAAAGATCAACTAGCATACATCTTCACTAAGGGAGCAAGCACCAAAGTCTGTGAGTCCATCCATCCGAGATTAGGACTCATAGACCTATCTAAATCAGGCTCCTCTTAGCTATGAAGTACCTAGTCTTTTTCCTTTGTATGGTTTTGTCCCATTGGGTTTTCCATACAAAGGTTTTAATGAGGGGTGTCTTCATAGTTCCAAGCTTAACCATATGTTATGGCTAAGCTTGAGGGGGAGTATTGACACAAAGACATAAAGAGGATGAAATAAAGAGAGGATTATTCAAATGTGCATAAGCTTGGAAGACAAGGCATTCCGTACATACTTGCATCTCAAGCTACCAAGGCTCAACCTAACTTACCTTGGAAGACAAGGGAAGTTCAAACTCGCCTAGATCAACCTCAGAGAGTCAAGGAGCCGTTGGGAGCTTGTCTGAGGCAAGAATAATATTTAAATGGAAAGATCACATGTTCCATTTAGGGTGTGGACCGTTTGGGAGCTGTCCCTTTCCCTCGGCCAGACCACAGAGGTCACTGTCCTCGGCCAGCCCCCCTTTGTTTATTGTTTCCTTGTTGTCTTGTTGCACCAAGCTTATTCTATTTATATTGTATGCCTCAGACCAGAATTAATTAAGGAAATCAGATCCTTCTTTACTCTCTCTCTCTTGTCGAGTATCTCTCTCTCTTTCTCTCCCGGATCTCTCTCTTGTTCTTCACTTTGTTCTTCATTTTCTAACAAAAGTGATCAACTCATTAATGACCAAGAATCATGACTTCAATGTCTCTATGAAACTTACAAAGTTTCGAATTAAAATCTTGTTTTTTTTTTGGATAAATTTAGAGAGAAAGTGAAAAAAATGTGATTTATGTGCATAAGAAATGCGATAAGAAGAGAAAAAAATTGAATTTTTGGTGTATTAAGAGCTGCAAATTGGTTGATAATGGTGGTTGGTGTACTGATGGCAATGACACTATTTTAAATCCTTGGTGAAGATGATGATGATAGAGAAAACACTCATTTTCTAAAAAATAATGACGTTTGTTTTGTGAATAACTCGGACTTCAAGGGTAAATAAGGCAAATGAAAATTTCAAAAAAGCATAGCTTAGTTTTAGGGTTGACTTGAAGTTTTGAGTAATATTTGAAAAATTCCCAACGATTAAACCAACCAATTATTATGAGTTTTCAAATATTACAAGTTATGTTATTATTGCACTCTGGTTTAATATTTTAGTTTTCTATTTTTTTTTCTAAAACAATATATATTAATTTATACAAAAGTTTACAAATATAAGAGGATGAATTGAACTACATAAATTTTAAAAAATAATAATCTAATTTAACATAATAAAAGCATTCTATAATTTAAAATAATAGATGTAATTCAGCATATCAAAATAAGTATTTGAAACAATACAAAATATTATATGTAAAATCACATATCTAATTAAGATGAGAGCATAATGTTACATAATATATTTTTATTATACGTATAAATTACAAAAGAACCTTAAGCTTATAAAAAATCAAAAAATATTTATGAATTTTATAGGAAAATTCCATAAAAATACCCCAACTAAATTTCATTAAGCTTTTTAATATCTAATTTTTTTCGTTGCCCAGTGTAATACCCCTACTAATTATTTTGCTCATTTTAATAGACAAACCTTTAATAGTCTGCCCATTTTAATACCCAAATTTTATTTATTTTAATTAAAAATACTAATAAGTTTCAAATGAAAGTTAAAAGAATTTCAAAATCTAAGAGAAAATATGAAAATTTTCTAATTTTATTTTAATATTTAGGAAATAAGGTAAATAAATTAGATAATTTTTTTTAAAAAAATTAGGACTTCTTTTTTTTGAAACTTATTAAGTATTTTTAATTAAAATAAATAAAATTTGGGTATTAAAATAAATAGATTTTTTAAATTTTGTATATTAAAATGAGAAAAATAATTAGTTGGGGTATTAAACTAGGTAGCAAAAAAGTTTGGTAATTACAGAGCTTAACAAAAATTAGTTGGAGTATTTTTATGGAATTTTCTCTTTGTTATAACTGAATTATTAAGTAAATGCTTGTATCCGTGCATGAACCTGGGAGAATGACCTAATGTATCATTAGTTATGCAAAATCAAAGGAGAAATTGTCAATGTAAAATTGTAATAATTGATATGATGACTAAAAACATCTCCAATACCTAGACCTAATTGGAACTTAGAGTAGAACAACACAATATTCCATTTTCATAGATGTATGATGACTAAGAACATCTCCAATGAAAAACACCATTTTTTTTCTGAAATAGAATAAAAATGGAATAATAAACAAAACAAAAAGTATTCTATTTATGGAGTAATTTCATTGTTTACTCCATTAGAGAGTGAAAAATAAAGTGGGGTTGGAGCACTTTTACTCCAAAATCCATTTTAGAGTGAAATATGAAGTGGGAGTAAGAAGGATAATGTTCTTTTGAACCAAAGGCTCTTATACTCCTCCCGCCAGAAAATACATCCTACATATTTTCCTCTATTTTCTATTTTAATTAATCTTTATTTAAATCTGAAAGTAGAGTAAAAGATAACAAAACTAGGGTACAATATAAATAATTTCAATCCACCCAGGTGGATAATCCAATCCAATTGGATATCCATCATGTCATTCCTACAAAATCAACTTCGTTAAAACAAATTCATCAATCTTCAATACTAGCGCTATCCTTTCATACTTTCATCACCGAAAAGATAATAATTCAAAAAGAGACGAATCGAATCTTTGTACAGAAAAACAGTGAACAACGAATGCAAATTACCCATCGAAAGAGGAGAAAAAACCGAACATAGATTGATATAACTTAGTCAAACTTGATGCAACTTTAAAGATTTGGACAACTTAGTAAAGCTTCAACTGATTTGAATTGTATATGATGAGAATACGATGGATTGTATATTGATTCGGCATGTCTTTTGATAAAAAGTTTTTTTGGCATTGGTTAACTAAGTAAAAGTTTGACAATTTTGTAGTTAATATAAGCAATCAAAAGAGTTCAAACTGTATAAAAACCGGTACTTGATCATTAACATTGTTTTAGAAAAAAACATACAAAACAAACAAACAAAGTTTTGAGTTACAAGGCCAAAGGAGAAATTATCCATACATAAAACTCTCCCCAAGCTTAGCCCAATCAATATACGAGATTTTGATTTGGGATGGCTCCGCCTCTGCAAGGCGGAGCTTGGCCTCAAATTTTCTTCTTCTCCGACTTCAAGTCAAAACTCCCTTTCTCCAACTCTTCAAGTAAATCTGTTTTTGAAGAGATAGAGTTGGCTTCAAGTACCGCAAAGTGATTTGCATGTTGGGCCTTCATTTTATCCTTCAACATGTGGAGGATCAACTTGTAGTGTTCCTCTGTAACCTTTTTACTGTCATGAAAACTTTCCTCCACTGTTTATCCAAGGTCATCTTCCATTGGACTCTTCCTTTTCAAATTTATCGTACTCGACATCTTCAAGAACTGGAGGATGGATTGAAGAATCGAAGAGAGAGAGAGAGAGAGAGAGAGAGAGAGAGAGAGAGAGAGAGAACTATAGAATTTAGGGGTTCTTTTTTTCTTATATATTCTTGAGTTTATTTTTTTTGCACTTAGTGGATATTTATAGAGAGTAATTACAGTGGAGAAGCATTTGGGATACGATTCTTCAGTTCTATATTAAATTTCTTCTTTAATTATGGAGAAATTAAGGGATTCGGAAATTAATAAGGGATACGACTCTTCATACTAGGTAAAACTTAGTAAAAGAAAAATTGTATAACTTAGTAAAACTTAGTGTAACTTTATACAAGAGGAAAATGAATAACTTAATAAAAATTAGTGCAAGGGAACTCATCTTCATCACCATCAAACGGAATGTCCTTCATTACATCTAAAGAAACCACCTCTAGTGGATTGAATCTGTAGTCATTCGTAAATGAGGAGAGAATGGCTCTAGTGATCGTCTAAAGATGGCTTCTCTCTACTTCTTATACAGTGTCATCCCACGAGTTATTAATGTGACAAAAGCTGTGGAGTAAAACTTTGTGGAAGTTTGACAAAGTTTTGCCTTTGCTTTGTCAAACTTAGCAAAACTAAAAAAATCCAGATTAAAAGCACAGATAATATGGACTCATATAATATCCGAAAGCACTCAACCTTAATATAATCCGATTTAATAACCAGAAACGTCAATGTTTTAGGGTACAAAATAAACACACAAATATTAAAAAGTTTTGATTTAGAAGGAGAGGCAGGCGAAGGGACACTCAAGGCTTAGACATAAGGGACTCCCCAATCTTGTCTCACTCAATATACGTGACTTTGATAGTTGCTAAATTCTCCTTCGCAAGGTGGAACTTGTCTTGGAGTTTGTCATTCTCTGCCTTGACGTCGAAAAGTGCCGCTTTCTCCATCATGTCATCTAACAACTCTATTTTATCAAAAATAGAGTACATTTCGATTTGTGCAGAGTGCCTTTTATCATTCTCTTTCTTCTGAGGATGGCCCGATAGTGTTCCTTTCCCCATCTTGTAACCATCCTCGGCTGTTCTTCTGTAGTCATCTTCAACAACACGCTTCCTTTTCAAGTCTATTAAGCCTAACTTCTTAACATGAATAATGTATAGATAGGGTTATGATTCCTTTTTCTTCTTTTTCCTTCTTCTACAGATATTTCTTACTCAATAAGGATAAAGGTATTTATATATAGATGTATTGGGAATGGGTGAAGGGGAAGGGATGTGTCTTTTCGTTTAACACAACAAATTAATTTGCCAATTAATGCAGGCGACTGTAAGGGGATGCAAATATTTAGTATACGAGACTTTGATTTATTGTAATACTTCGTAAAACTTAGAAATACTTTGTGTTTTGTATAGGCAAAGTTTTACTTCTACAATTGGAAAAAATCGTAAAACTTAGAAATGGGTAAGATCCGAAAGTTAACCATATATAAGGCTTAACAAATCAAACATGTAAGATCCAAAAGTTAACCATAGACCAGTCTTAACAATAACAACAAAAGATATTGGTAACCTAGTTAACCGTAGACATGGTATATTCATAGACAAGTCTTAACAAAACAAACACATATAACAGAAACTCATACAAGTCGTAATTTCATGGAAGACGAACATAAGCTACTTAAGCTCTGTAATCTCATCAGCCTTATTATTCGTATACTTCTTTAACTGATGAAACTCTTCCTGGGTACCAAAAACTCATGGTTGACGAAAGTGGACGCCATCGTTCTTCATGTAAAACCCAAAACTTTGTTATATCAGCTGTTAAGGATCAAAATCTAAAATGAATCAAATTTAGCCTGATTACCTCGAAATTCTTGCAAGGTAAGTATCTAGTACCAGGAAAAGTATCAAATATATAGGATAATTTGTTTTTGGAGAGGCCTCGCCGATGACTCGTCCCCACATGGGCAACGACTTAGAATCTCGTAGTGGGCATTGGCTACATACCCATTCATGTTGAAGTGTTCCTTCATCTTCTTCGTCTCTCTCTTGTTCATTTTCTCCTCCCATAGATCCATGACACTAATCCTTAGATATCGGTTCGTGATATGAAAGGAGAGAGAGATGGAGAGAGAACCCTAGAAATTGAGAGAATGAAATAAAATGAAGAAGAGAGAGACTTTCTTTTGTTTTTTGTTTTCTTGTTTTGCTTTGGGCGCCAGTTCAAAATTTCAATTGTTTTGGCCATCGTTTTGCGTGTAAAACCCAAAACTCGGTTATATCCGCTCTCAAGGATCAAATTATAAAATGAATCAAATTTAGTTTGATTACATTGAAGTTCTTGAAAGTGAAGTATCTACTTACAGGAAAAGTATCAAAATCTATTGGATACTTTGTTTTGGAGAGGCCTTGTCGATGACTCGTCCTTCACATGCGCAAAGTCTTAGAATCCCGTAGTGGGCATCGGCTAAGTACCCATTCATGTCAAAGTGTTTCTTCATCTTCTTCGTTTCCCTCTTGTTCATTTTCTCCTCCCATGGATCCATGACACGAATTCCTGGATCTCGGTTCGTGATGTGAATGGAGAGAGAACCCTAGAATTTGAGAGAATGAAATGAACTCAAGAAGACAAAGTCTTACTTTTGTTTTTTTTGGGCGCCAATTAAAAATTTTCAATTCCCCCCCCCCCTTCTCAAACAATTTCGTCGTAGAAATTTTACCAAGTTTACAGTTTTACAAACATCTTCAAAGTTTCACTTTGCTTTTTTTTTGTTAGTTATACTGGACTCTAGAGAATTGTGTCATGGTTATACCACTTATATTCTGTTTTCTACAATCATTTTTCATCTAACCATGTAATAATATAGTTAATTTCATGATATAAATAAGTTTTATGATATCAGAAGGTCAATATTAAAAGAAAAGCCATAAAAGTATAAGGTAATACTTGTAAACAATCAATCAAAGATGTTTCATAATTTAAAATATAATTATTGTTCAGAATATTAATCATAAATATGTTTAGAATTAATAGAATAATACATGTATACTTGTAAACAAGCAAACAAGTTTATAATTTTATCTTTATCTCTATTTTTTTATTTAACCTGCTCAGTTATGCAACCATAAAAACACAAACATTAAAACATATATCATGAACGGCTCTATGTTTTCTTCTCAAAGCTGTAGAGGAAGTCACTTCCATTCCAACTTTTCTTTGAACCAGAGTGATGAGAGTTTTAGGATTTGGGATTTTCATGTGGAGTTTTCTGTAATCATTTCTCATCTAACCATGTAATAATATAGTTAATTTAATGAAATAATAAGTTTTATAATATCAAAAGACCAATATTAAGAGAAAACCCATAAAATTATAAGTTAATATTGGTTAACAATCAAACAAGTATCACAATTTTAAATATCATTATTGTTTTGAATTTAAATTGGTTCACAGTCATAGAATAATATGTGTATACTTGTAAACAAGCAAACAAGTTCAAAGCTCTAGAGTAAGTCAAAAACTCATAATTTCATTAACTCGATAGAAATTCAAATTACTTGTACAACCAAATCACTAGAACTATGACAATAGGAATAAAGCAACAACCTACAACTATCCTTCCAATATTGGGTCCTTTAATTCTCATTGTCGCTTTGAGAAGTTGAAGTTCTTTTCCTAGCAAATGAACTTAGTAGTCCAACTGTTGTATCTCATCCTTGAATGCCTCATCGAGCCATTTTAAGACATGAATATCATTCATAAACTACACAAATAGAGAAAGTAATGGCGGTTCAGACAACTTGAAACATTAATAACTAAAGTTGAAGGGTTTTACCTTCCTTTGAGCTGCATGGCGATATCGATAATATCGGTGGTAAGGGTTGGATTGGGTTTGGAGATGAGCTTGATGACACCCTCGCCGCAGGAACACCTAAAAGGGATCCCCTGATTTATGACTCTTGTCCGGCCACCACTCATGGAAAACGAGCCCAACTGATTGCTCATTATGCAAAGAGAGAGAGACATTAGATGAGGGAAAATGGGATTGGGAGGATTGGGATGATAACAGGAATGGGAAAAAACTAAAAAGTGATTTTTATACTTACCAACATGACTTCGGATGTTTAGAAAATGGGATGCAAATCTGGGCGGGAATTTAAAAAAAAAACACATTTTTCGAAGTCAGAATTTTACTTACCTATTGTTTTCATTTTTCTTAGTTTTACTTTACTCAAGAGACTTATGTTATGGTTGTACCACTTATATTCAATTTATATAATCAATTGTTATCTAACCATCTAATAAAATACATAAGTTTTGTAAGATCATAATTTCATTTTTTTCTCCTACAGTTTTACTAATCTAGTTAGACCAAATTGTACACTTTTACAGTTCAACTATACTAAGTTATACCAGTTGTACGAATGTAGTTTTACCAAGTTATAAAAACCTTATACCATTAGTGATGGGTACGAATGGAATCAATTGAGAAACATGCCGTGCTTAATCATTAGTACCTCATTATGTCTGACGGGCAGTGCGTTAAGTTTTCGGAGGATTGAAAGTCTTGCTTATTGTCCCTGCTATCACCACATGACATTTACCCATGTTTTGACCTCACTCGCACAATGTTGGGAATCACTTCCCTATAGAACACCCATCCTTCCACTACTACAACACTACAACATAAGCACACTTAACTCTGGAGTTCTAAACGGATGTGTGCTTAATGTAGTTTTGGTTATGGATTTACACTTCTAATTCGTCCAAATTGCTTAATGTAGTGTTGGTTATGAATTGAATCAAACTGAAAACATGAGTTCGAAACAATGGTGGTCAGGGAGAGAGAGAGAGAGAGAGAGAGAGAGAGAGAGAGAGAGAGATAAAACTAGAATAGGAGAGAAGAAATAAAAAACCGCTTGTGATTGAGTAGATGAAATAAGAGCATAATTAACTTTAGCCACATTTCTTAAGAATATAGTAAATTTATTAAGAAAACAAAAGATTAAATTTTCTCCAATAAAAGCATATAAGACTTTTGCCATGTTCTTTTGGAGTCAGATATTTCTAGTTTTGGATAATAATCTCACAAACTCTGCTGTTTGAACAATACAAGAGGCAACAATTTCCACCAAACGTATATTTATTGTTATAAAAAGATTTATAATTTTATTGTATTGAGAAATTTAAATAAGGGTGAAAATTTATACCCATAGGAAGAAGATAATACTTATATAAGATAAATTACTACAAAGAGTTTATTCGAAAAACAATAAATTACTACAGAGAGAATTCTTATAAAGAGGAAGAAGAGAAGGTAAGTTGCAAGTTTACAATTGATCGAAACGATAGTAAATATATATAAGTAAAAAGTTAAAGTTTTGTGCGCGCATAGTGACGTGAGCTCCACTTGATAAACATTTACACAAAATGTCAAGCTTCGGTGCGTGCATTGTTGACATATATTTCTTCACGTTTATAACACTCCCTCTTGGAGACCAGTGTCACTATCGTCTCTTGCTTAACGTCTTTGTTACCTCGTTTAAAACCTTTCTAGGAAAACTGACATTGATGTGTTTATTGTTCTAGGAGGGTATGAATATCCTAAACAATTAACTATCAAATTAACTTTAATCTTAACACACAAATAATACCCTTGCCAAGAGAGATCATGTGTAGTACTTAAGGATCGAATCCACAGAGAGCAATGATACACAATAAATTTCTTTTTTCTAAAGACTAAGCTAGGTAGATATATATATTAGTAGTAAACAATCAATTAAGGAAATATTCCTTATCAAGATATAGATGCAATATGGAAATATGATAATAATGTAAATATGGAAATATGGTATTAAACTAACTAGATGTAAATGTAAATATGCTAGATCTAGGGTTTCAAGTTTAATGGATTATATGGAATAGGAAGCACATAAATGTAAATATCCTAGAACTCAAATATTAACTATTCTGACCCTTATAACTCCAACTCTCGTATGAGAGCAAAAGGAAAGACCATCGATCAACGACTAAAGCCTGATGTCGATCGACGGTGAAATCAGAAGGAAGTGTGAGCGAGATTTGATAAGTCCACCAAGCTAATTAGACCATCTCTCGCATGCGCCTAACAACCTAGTTCAATGGAGTCTGTTCTAGCACATAACCTACGCTTGTAGTCGTCCATGTCCTACTTTCGAGATCCTAGTTAGCTACTCTAGAATGCAAGCATGAAGCACAACTCAATTTATGGATATTAACTTAACCTAGAAATCCTACTTTGGGCTAATCCATGATTGCTATCATTCAACCCTAAATCTAGTTGATAACTACTCAGACATAATCAAAGAAAGAAGAATAGTCTGAATATAATGCATAGATAAAATATTGGGGTTACAATACAAATCTCTCTAAGGAGATATGAATCTTCTCCCCTAATAACCCTAAAACTATTAAAAACTAAACTCTCAAGAACATTCTCCCCCTTCTGTCTTAGACAATGGCATAGATAATATATATTTTGGTTCAAACTCGTCCAAAGGTAATCTTGTAATCTTGTGTCTTGTCTTGGGATTAAAGTCGGCTGTTTGTGATTTGGCCGTCGATCGATGGCAAGTGTGAAACATCGATCGACCTTTGTCTTGTAACATCGGTCGACGCCAAGGTTGTGTCGTCGATCGACGACTATCTTGTACTTCAACTCTCTAAGTGATCAGCTACAGATTCTTCTCTTCTAAATGCTCCAAAAGCGCCAAGTATCTCCATATATCTCCAAAACGTACCTGGACCTGTAAAGACTCTAAAACATAGTTTAGACACACATAATAACCCTTAAATAGAGCCTATAACATGGCCTAAAACTGGTAATAAATAGGCTATATCAACTCGCTCAAACTTAATCTTTTGCGTGTCCTCAAGCAAACAAAGCCTGTGAAAGAGGTTTTGAAAAGCGAAGACTCACATAATGTCTAAGTATAACTGTCACCCTACTTTGTTGCAACAACATCCTATCAAGTCAATCACATAGAAATTTTATATACCCTATCCTAGTTTAGCAACCAAATACATATTACCCAAAACTTAGAAAATACTAGCTTGACTCAGCCCTCTACTAATTTCATTTCTTTGCATAAAATAAAAATACAGGCTTTACCCTGGGAGTATCGATAAAAGAACACATGGACTCTTACCCTTGCAATTCTGGACAACTAGGCACAAAGTCTTCTCTGATCCCTTTTTTCCTTCTTTTCTCTCTTCTCTGAATCTTTTTAGATCTCAAATCCAATGTCAATGTTGTTTAACACAAAAATTTGACCATCTTCTTTTCGATTTTCTTCTTCTTTTCTTTTCTTTTTTTTCTTTTCTCTTTTGTTTTTTTGGGCAAAGTTGTAGGCGAATAGTGGGGTCATCGGTAATGTACCTACCGCTCGCTTCCAACAATGTGTGATCATTCCTCCAAATTAGAATAATGGGGTCATCGGTAATGTACCTACCCCTCTGCATCTCGGGAAGTCATCTCAATCTTTTAAGCTTTTAGGTAAATGCTGAAGAGAGAGAGAGAGAAGAAAATCAAAGGTGCAATGACTTGTACCTACAGACTTACAGAAGGAATCCGATCCAGTGTATACCAAGCCCCAAAGCAAGCAAATAATGTCAGGATTAGTGTTGGAAATCAGCTTCGGTTCCTTCAAACTTTCTAAGCAAGTGTGATATAGTGGCAGGATGATCCACTTTGGTATCTCTAGTAATCTCTGAAAACAACCTTCTAAGAATGGTGCTAAAATGTGGCTAGTCAATAATAAATCTTGATCATAGTCCCCTTCTTGACTTAATAAAAACTTTTTTGAAAAACTTTACATAGGTATGAAAATAAAACTCAAAAACAAATAAATAGCATTAGCAAACCTCCCCCAGACATAAATTAGACTGTCCCCAGTGTAATTCATCCCGGATTAGTTTAGGAAAAATCAAACCATAAGTAAACAATATAAGTAGAAAACTCGATACATCTCTCTGTAAGAGAGTGTCGATCGGTGGTAGGCGGGTGTGGTCGATCATGGTCGCGACCCATTGTCGACTGATGGTGCCTCTATGGTGTTGATCGATGGTGGACTCAAAAAGTCTGCAAAAACAAAGTAAAACTCGAAATAATAGTAGGATAACTAAAAACTAAATAAAAACTTACTAAACATTGGGTTGCCTCCACTCAACGCTTGGTTATAGTCTTAAGCTTGACATTTTGAACTTTCTGACTAGTATGGAGGTGGATCAACACTTGGAAAACAAGTGTCTACATCTTCTTTGCTCTTCTGAAACCATGTACCAATTAAGCTTCTCATTGCCTCATCTCCTCTGGCTTTCTCATTCTTTATAATCTCCCTAGCAACCTCCACTGAATGCATTATTCTTTGTAGATTCTTGATATAGCATTACCAGTTTTAGAGCATGTTATTGACTCTCTTTAGGGTCTGTTATGTGCATCTAGGCTATGTTTTGAGGTCTTTACAGGTCCAGGTACGTTTTGGAGATATATGAAGATACTTAGAGCTTTTGGAGCATTTATGGATGAATAATCCGTAGCTGATCATTGAAGAGAATCGAATTACGAGATTACCATCGATTGACGGTAAAACGTAGGCGTCGACCGATGTTACATGACCAAGATCGATCGATGTTGCACATCTGCCATCGATTGATGTCCAGTTCGCAGACATCTGACTTTGAAGCCAAGTTAGAGACATGACACAAGATTACAAGATTACAAGATTACCCTTGGACGAGTTTTGACCTAGAATTTTGGGTTTTATATTTATACTTTATGTATTGCACCAGAAAAGGGTGCAAGATCTTGTGTGTGTGTGTGTGTGTTAGTGTTAGGGTGGTAAGTGTTCTAAGTGTGCTTCGAAACCCCAATATTTTATCTATGCATTTTATTCAGATTATTATTCTTACTTTAATTATGTCTGAGTAGTTATCAACTATGTTTAGGGTTTATCAATGGTACTGATGGATTAGCCAAACAATAGAATTCTTAAGGTCATTATTATATCTTTTAATAGAACTGTGTTTATTGCTTGTGTTCTAGAGTAGCTAACTAGAACCATGATAATATGATAGTTAGCCACAAACGAGAGCATGGTCTACTACCGGAATCTATTATATTGAGCTAGGTTGCTAGAAACAAATGAGAGTTGATTTAGTCAATCTAGTGAATTTATCGAACTAGGTCATAACGCTTGACTCAAGAAACCATCGATCAACGCAAGATCATTCCCATCGATCGACGGTCATTCGGTGTCAACAAGCGAGAGCTGAGACACTGGACTTAGTCAATAGATTAGGCGAGCATGCGAGAGTTGGTGTCTTTTATATTAGATTTCGAGTTCCATGATTAAATACCTTTAACTTTTATCTACTACAATCCACTTGCCTGAAACCCTAGATCTAACATATTTCCATATTTACATTACTAGCATATTTTCATATTTACATTAGTAGCATATTTCCATATTTACATTAGTAGCATATTTCCATATTTCATCTATACCTTCTAATAAGGAATATTTCATTGACCTGATTACTTGCTCCAATATATATAGTTACCTAGCTTAGCCTTTAGAAATAAGAAATCTATTGTGTGACATTGTTCCCTGTGGATTCGATCCCTAAGTACTAAACCTGATCTCTCTTAACAAGGGCATTATTGTTTTGTGTGTTAGGATTAAGGGTTAATTTGACAGTTGTTTGTTTAGGATATTATTACCCTATTAAAACATAAAAACACACCCACGTCAATTCTCAATACCGAGCTGTAGCATTCTAAGTCTGACAGCTATAGTCTCTGATATATCCTCCAATTGCTGAGAAATATCTTCCTTCATAAGGCTCTGAGAAAAAGTAATCTCATTGAACCTGTCTACTAATTGTTTTTCTGCTATGTTTTTCTATCTGTCCATCTCAGTATCGATCGATGGCCTGATGCTGCCGTCGATCGATGTCAGTCTGTCTACTCCAATCGCATGCTGTCTTTGAACAGTGTCCAAATCTTGCTTTATCTCATCCATGCATGTAGTCAAAACGGTGAGGCACTTATCTATAGGATAGTAGACATCATCAAGCCTCTTGTAGAAATCATCTAGTGACATTTCTTGAGCTTTGTAGATCTCATGCACAATATCATCAATCTCTGCTCTGCTGTATGTCTTTTGTTTCTTCATAAACATAGCGATCTTTGCTGCATGTTCTGGTAAACATATGTAGCTCTGCTCAAACATAGTAGCTCTCTCTAGAGCTGCTCTGATGTCTTCTTCTTGCAGATTCACGACTCTTCCGTCTATAGCTCGTGCAATACCAATTTCATCTTTGTAGATGCCATACTCATCTTTATTTTCCCAATGGAAAATTCTTCTGCCATCCGCATCATAAGCTCTCTTTCCATGCTCTATACGACCATCAATCGATAGTGGGTTGATCCAACCGATCTATCTTTGACTTTCTAAACCATATGCATTAGAAGTACAAAACTTGTGTACCCCTTGAAAGGTGGTGTCGATTGATGCATGATGTCTGTCGTCGATTAATCTTTGACGTTTGGAAGTTTATAAATCATTATGGATCGGCTCGCTCGTCTGCTCTTCAATGTCGATCGACTCTGTTACCTGTGCGTCGATCGATGGCTGATGCTGTTGTCCAAATAAATTTCCTGATCCATTAGCCATAACAAGGACATCTGCTACATCCTCCTTAGATATATGTAGAATTCTCCTATGAAGAGCCCGTGCACGTTCTTCTAGGTCTCTAAAAGTTCCACACTCATTCGATCTAAGATCACCAATATCTGTATCTTCTGCTATAAGTTCTTGTTCTGGTTTGCGTCTGATTTCGTTCGATGGCCATGAGATGCCGTCGATCGATGCTCGATTATCCAATTTCGCGTTCATTACCCAGCCAGCGTCTTCTGGTGCTAGGCCGCGATACTCAGTCAGCTCTTCCTCTTTGTAATCTGCATCTTATTCTTCGTATGCTTCACCGTATTCTCGGTATGCATGATGTATATCGATCAGTGGTGTATAATGACCGTTGATCGATGCGTGATAATCAAACTATTGGCAGAGAAGGTGTCCGGGTCCATTAGCCATTGCAAGTATCTCTGCTATGTCTTCCTCAGTGACATGTAAAAGTCTTCCATCCATAGCTCTTGCGTGACCCTCTGAATCTCTTAGAATACCAAAATCATCTGGTTGTAGATAACCATATTCCTTCTCACGTTCTCCTGCTTAATCTAGTTCGGACTCTGCTTTAATATCAGTATCGATCGATGGTGTATGGTTACCGTCGATCGATGTCGATTTCCCGATTCGATGGGAAACATGAAAAACACCAGCCTCATCCATAGAAATACCATGGTACTCGATTATCTCTTATTCTCTGTAATCTTCGTCGTACTCGAGGTAGGCTGGGTTGTATTCGAAATCTGCATGGTAGGTGTTAATCGGTTCTGAAGTAGGATTATCGATCGATAACAAAGGGTGGGTGTCGACCGGTTATTGAACTGAAAATGCGTCGATCGATTGTCTGGGCTGGGTATCGATCGATGCTCCATCTTCTGACTCTTAATTGAACTCATAACCGCAGAAGCATGTAGCCACAAGCTCTGCATAGTTACACAATTCAATCAGAGTAGCTTTCTTCTTATTCTTAATAGGTTCATAAAAAATATTTTGATCAATTAGAGATAGATACAACCTGTTTAACTTCATATCGAAGATAGCTCCTATAGTGGCCATGAATGCTCTCCCAAGTAGTAGTGAAGAGTTCCAATCTTCATGATGTCCATCACATGGAAGTCTACTAGGACTAGGGTGTTGTTAATTTGCACTAGAACATCTTTCACCATCCCTCCTGAGTTCACTTTTGAGCAGCCTACAAATGTGAAAGAATCATTGGAGGGTTCCACTTTCAGGTTTAACTCCTTTGCCATAGTCCTTGGCATAATGCTCACTAATGATCCAGTATCACAGAGGGAATTGGGATATTCGTTTCCCTTGATGAAGCATGGAACCACGAACTTCCCATGATCACTTTTCTTCCTCAAACAAGTCACGTGCTTCATCTTCTCTTTGAGATGATTGAACATGATATCCATATCATCATCTTTCTCCCTTGTTTCCCTAAAAAACATCCACAATCTGTGAGTATAATAAGATTCATCCAAAGGAATATCTAAAGGAATTTTGAAAACTCTTTTAGTAAAGATACCCATCTCTTTTTCATTGGTTTCTCTGCATTGATGTTTGGGGATCTTTTGCTTCCTCTTGTTGTGTCCCTCATCTTCTCTATCAAGATCCATACCTTTAGACGTGTCTGTAATATGTTCTGAAACCGTCATGGTTGGACGCACAATCAACTCACGTTGATGCTCGGCAGTCGAACTGGTTTTCTCATCTGTCGATCGATGCTCAGGTCACATTGTCGATTGATGCCGCTATCTCTATGTCGGTCGGTTCTCTCGTCTCTGTGTGGATGGACGTTAGTTGATTCACACGAAGCAACTGATACTGCAAGAATCATTGTCGAACGATGCTCATCGCTTCGTGTCGATCGACACCAATGGGAACTGCCGAATGACATTGAGCTTTCCACACGAAAAACTCCTTCTTAGAGATTTTCTCTCTTAACTTGCCAAAAATCATCATCAATCAATGCATTGACGTGGTGCTTCTGTCCAGCCTCCATTTTCTCCTTAATCAGGCTCTCATGCCTCCTAATGGTTTCACTTGTTTGCATCACTTGATTCTCCAACTTCTTCACATGGGTGTTGAGGTTTTCAAACTTGGTATTGAGGTTGAGGTTCAGACCATCTATCTCTCCATTGAAATCCACAATCATTTTCTACTGTCCCTCTAAAACTCTGTCAACCATTGCTTCGATCTTGCTTTCCTGAGCCTCTAGAGGAGGATTCTAGTAGTAAGAGGATCGATAAGTCCTGTTGTTGTTGAAGGACTTTTGTTGTGAACCCCGATTAAAGTTACTCCTTTGACCATTACCATAGGAGTTCATGTTGAAACCTGGTTTTCCTTGTCTCTTGAAACCATTCCCATCAATGTTGATCACATCCTCTTCTTCAATCTCATCATCTCTAGACTCTGTTGCTTCTACTTCTGCAAAAGTAACCTGCTTCCTAAGAAATTTATGAACACTATCCAGTTTTGCCTTGACCTTTTCAACCTGCTCCTTGCTCAAAGCTGGAGTTGATTTCTTCCTCTCAAAATCTGTGTTCTTGGTACTGCTGCTGGATTCCAGATTCTCAATCAATCTCGTAGCTTCTTCAGGACTCCTAGTGATGAAATTTCCCTCACTAGCTGTGTCCAAAGCCATCTGATACTATAATCCAATAACTCTGAAGAAAGTGCTAAGAAGCTTCACTTCATTGAACCCAAGATGTGGACAATCTCTCTGGTATGACTTGAATCTGATCTAGGAGTTTCTGAAAGATTCTGAAGGCTCTTGTGAAAAAGTAGCAATCTTGATCCTCATATCTTCTGCTCTCGCGCCATCAAAGAAGTTATGAAAGAAAGCGTTCTTGATGTCAGTCCAGGATGTCAGAGATCATGGTGGTAACTTTTTAAGCCAATATGAAGCTTCTCCAGCAAGTGAGTACTTGAAGGGCTTACAAAAGAGATAGTCCTCAGGGACTCCATTGGCTTTAATAGCAGTCACTAGATCCTCAAATCGCTCCAGATGATCCATAAGGTGCTCATGTCGCAACCCATGGTAGGGCGTCTGCGCTACAAGTCCGAAGAAAGCGGGCTTGATCTCAAACCGTTTCTCTCAAAAGCTGGAGGACGAATAGTGGAATGGACGGTTGTAGTCAGCTATTGTTCTCTGAGCAGCTTGGGCATTAGCTTTAGGTTGAGCAACTGCAGCCTCTGCTTCAAGCTTATGTATCATGGATTATTGTCCTTTGATTGTCTATCTTTTGACCTTCTACATTACACATATGACCGTCGAGGTCATGAAAGTCTCCACTCTCATCCCGAACCAATACTAAAGTCACAACCATCTAAACTTGTCTGTTACTGTCGATCAATGAGGGTAAGTTGTCGTCGATCGATGCAGTGCGATCAAAGTCAGTCGATGCTCGAGTTCTGATGTTGGTCGATGCTGTCCGTAAAGAAGTGCCATTCGACGCTATGTAGGTGTTGTCGATCGATGCTGGTCGTTTTCCTTTGCGGATCGTACGTTCGAGTCTTTCTGGGTCTGAGAATAGTAGTTCTTGTGCTTAATTGCTCCTGGTACTTCTTTGTATGTACCTGAAAAGCAAAGGAAAATAAAATTTTAGTAACTTGGAAGTAATAACAAACCTATACTAAATACTAGAAATTAAATATAATGGCGATCAATGCTCCCCGGCAATGGCGCCAAATTTGACATGAGTGTGTTTATTGTTCTAGCAGTGTATGAATATCCTAAGCAATTAACTATCAAATTAACTATAATATTAACACACAAATAATAATCTTACCAAGAGAGATCAGATGTAGTACTTAGGGATCGAATCCACAAACAACAATAACACACAATAGATTTCTTAATTCTAAATACTAAGCTAGGTATATATATATATATATTAATTTATATTAGTAGTAAATCAATGAAGGAAATATTCCTTATCAAGAGGTATATATGCAATATGGAAATATTATAATAATGTAAATATGGAAATATGCTATTAAACTAACTAGATCCAAATGTAAATATGCTAGATCTAGCATTTCAAACTTGATGGATTATAGGGAATATGAAGCAAAAAATGTAAATATTCTAGAACTTAAATATTAACTATTCTAACCCTTATAACTCCAACTCCTGCATGCGAGCAAAAGGAAAGACCATCGATTGATGGCTAAGGCCTGATGTCGATCGACGGCGAAATCAGAAAGAAGTGTGAACGAAATTTGATAAGTCCACCAAGCTAATTAGACCAGCTCTTGCAAGCGCCTAACAACCTAGTTCAATGGAGTCTATTCTGGCATAGAACCTACTCTCGTAGTCGTCCTTGTCCTACTTTCAAGATTCTAGTAGCTACTCTAGAATGAAAGCATAAAGCACAACTCAATTGATGGTTATTAACTTAACCTAGCAATCCTACTTTTGGGCTAATCCATGATTTCTATCATTCAACCCTACATCTAGTTGATAACTACTCAGAAATAATCAAAGAAAGAACAATAGTCTGTATACAATGCATAGATAAAATATTGGGGGTACCATACAAATCTCTCTAAGGAGTTATGAATATTCTCCCCTAAAAACTATAATAGAAAACTAAACACTCAAGAATATTTTGCCCATTCGGCCTTAGACAATGGCATAGATAATATATTTAGGTTAAAACTCGTCCTGTAATCTTGTGTCTTATCTTGGGCTTGAAGTCGTCTGTCTGTAATTTGGCTGTCGATCGATGGCAAGTGTGAAACATCGATCGTCTTTTGTCTTGTAACATCGGTCGACGCCAAGGTTATGTCATCGATCGACGACTGTCTTGTACTTCGACTCTCTCAATGATCAACTATGGATTCTTCTCTTCTAAATGCTCCAAAAGCTCCAAGTATCCCCATATATCTCCGAAACGTACATGGACCTGTAAAGACTCTAAAACATAGTCTATACACACATAATAGACCCTAAATAGAGCCTATAACATGGCCCAAAACTGGTAATAAATAGGCTATATTAAAAGATGAGCTTTGTATTTCATCATAATTAATTTCATGTCTTTGAGAAAAACCTTGGGCCAAAAGATGAGCTTTGTATCTCATAACCTCATTTTTCTCATTTCGTTTTCGAATGAAAATCCATTTGTATCCAACTGGTCTCACATCTTCAGGTGTGAGAAAAATAGATCCGAATACTTCTCGTTTGTTAAGCAAATCATGTTCGGTTTGTATTTCATCTTTCCATTGTTTCCAAACATGTCTCTTTTGACATTCATAAACAGATTTTGGTTATGGATCTTTAATTTCCTCATTTATTTCACTTGACACAATATATGAAAAAGAATCATCAACATGATTCTTTTATTTCTTTTCCATATCTTCTTATTATGGATGTAGTTCATGGAAATCTCATGATTCATTTCAGACTCATGATACTCTACTTTGTCGGTATTCTCATCATTTGTTTCTCCCAAAATACTTTTGGCTATTTTGGGTGTGTCATTTATCTCTACATCTTTTATTTTCTAGAATTTTTATTCTTAGAACCAGCAGGTTTTTCACACTTTAGACGTATTTTGGACTCACATATATCATCTGTTTTTCTTTGCTTATTTGATATTTTGATATAAGTAGGAGCATTTGCATCTGGTATATGAGATTTAGTTACCGTCTTGGTATCCAAAAATGCATCACGGAAGCTGATTTGCTATTGATATAGCCTATTTATTACAAATTTTAGGACGTGTTATAGGCTCTATTTAGGGCCTATTATGTGCGTCTAGGCTATGTTTTAAAGTCTTTACAGGTCCATGGACGTTTTGGAGATATATGGAGATACTTGGAGCTTTTGGAAAATTTAGAGGAGAATAATCCGTAGTTGATCATTGAGAGAGTCAAAGTACAAGAATGTCGTCGATCGATGACATTATCTTGACTCGACCGATGTTACATGACCGAGATTGATCGATGCTAACCACTTGCCATCGATCGATGACCAATTCTCAGATATCTGACTACAAGCCCAAGTTAGAGACAAGACAGAAAATTACAAATTTACCCCTGGATGACTGTTGACTTATATTTTAGGGTTTTATATTTATACTTTATGTATGACACCAGAAAGAAGAAGTCAGACGTATGGAGACGTATGATGCTAGGTTTTAAAGTATTTAGGGAGAAGATTCAACACTCCTTAGGAAGATTTGTGTTGGATCCCCATTGTTTTATCTATATATTCAGATTATTCTTCTTACTTTGATTATGTCTGAGTAGTTATCAACTAGATTTATTGTTGAATGATAGCAACCATGGATTAGCCCAAATGTATGATTGCTAGGTTAAGTTAATATCCATCAATTGAGTTGTGCTTAATTCTTGCATTCTAGAGTAGCTAGCTAAGATCTCGGAAGTAGGACATGGATGACTACGAGAGTAGGTTTTGTGCTAGAATAGACTCCATTGAACTTGGTTGTTAGGCGCATGCGAGAGCTGGTGTAATTAGTTTGTGAACATATCAAATCTCGTTCACATGTCTTTCTGATTTCACTGTCGATCGACACCAGGCCTTAGTCATCGATTGATGGTCTTTCCTTTTGCTTGCATACGAGAGTTGGAGTTAAAATGGTCAGAATAGTTAATATTTGAGTTTTAGAATATTTATGTATCCGCGTTTCTTATTTCCTATAATTCATTAAGCTTGAAACCCTAGATCTAGCATATTTACATTTACATCTAGTTAGTTTAGTAGCATATTTCCATATTTACATTATTAGCATAATTCCATTATTAAATTATTAGCATATTTCCATATTGCATCTACACATTCCAATAAGGAATAAGTCCTTAGACTGCTTACTTGTTACCAATATAATTAATCACCTAGCTTAACCATTAGGAATAAGAAATCTATTGTGTGCCATTGTTCTCTGTGGATTCGATCCCTAAGTACTACACCTGATTTCTCTTGGCAAGAGTATTGTTTTGTGTGTTAGGATTAAGGGTTAATTTGATAGTTAATTATTTAGGATATTTATACCATGCTAGAACAGTAAACACACCTATGTTAAATTTGGCGTCGTTGCCGGGGAACATTGATCGCCATTAGATTTAACTTATGGGGTTTAGTCTAGTTTTTTTTACTTTCAAGTTACTGATTTTTCTTTTCCTTTGTTTTTGAGGTGCATGCAAAAGGGTACCAAGAGCAATAAAGGACAAGAATTACAATTCTCAGACCTGCAAAAAATCGAATGTACGATCCGCAAAGAAAGACGACAAGCATCGATCGACGGCATACACTCAGCCTCGACCGACACTTCTTTACGGACAACATTGACCGGCATCAGAACTCTAGCATCGACCGACATTGATCACTTTGCATCGATCATCAGCATCTCACCTGCATCGATCGACAACAGCAGATGAGTTCAGATGGTTGCGCCTATACTTGTGGTTCTGAATGAGAATGGAGACTTGCATGACATCAACGGTCATCTGCGTAATGCAGTAGATGAAAAGATAGACGATCAGGGGGCTGTAATCCCTGATACAGAAGCAGAAGCAGACGCTGCAATAACTCAACCTGAAGCTAACGCCCAAGCTGCTCAAAGAACATTGGCGGACTACAACCGTCCAGACCAGTTCTACGCCAACAGATCAGCCATTCGTCCTCCAGCTTTTCAGAGAAACGATTTTGAGATCAAGGCCGCTTTCTTCAAACTTGTAACGCATACACCTTACCATGGGTTGCGACATGAGCACCCTATAGATCATCTGGAGCGATTTGAGGATCTAGTGACTGCTATTAAAGCCAATGGAGTCCCTAAGGACTATCTTTTCTGTAAGCTCTTCAAGTCTCACTTGCAGGAGAAACTTCATATTGGATTAAGCAACTACCACCAGGATCCCTGACATTCTGGAACGAAATCAAGAACGCTTTCTTGCGTAACTTCTTTGATGACGCAAGAGCAGAAGATTTGAGGAGAAAGATTGCTAATTTTCACAAGAACCTTCAGAGTCTTTCAGAAACTCGTAGATCAGATTCAAGCCATACCAGAGAGACTGTCCACATCATGGGTTCAACGAAGTGCAGCTTCTTAGAACTTTCTTTAGAGGTATTGGATTGCAGTATCAGATGGCTTTAGATACAGCTAGTGTGGGAAATTTCAGCACCAGAAGCCTTGAAGAAGTTACAAGATTGATTGAAAATCTGGCATCCAACAGTAGCACCAAGAACACCAATTTTGAGAGGAGAATATCAGCTCCAGCTGTGAGCAAGGGGCATATTGAAGAGGTCAAGGCAAAACTAGATAGTGTTCAGTGATTTTTCAAGAAGCAAGTTACTTTTGCAGACGAGGAATCAATTGAGTCTGGAGAAGATGAGATTGATGAAGAAGATGTAAACTACATTGATGAGAATTGTTTCTAGAGACAAGGAAATTCAAGCTTCTACAAAAACTCTTATGGCAATGGTCAACGGAGTAACTTTAATCAGAATTCGCAGCGAAGGCCCTTCAACAACAACATAACTTATGGATCTACCTACTACCATAATCCTCCTCCAGAAAGTCAGGAAAACAAGATTGAAGCGATGGTTGAAAGAGTTTTAGAGGGACAGCAGAAGATGACTATAGATTTCAATGGAAAGGTAGATGGTGTGTACCTCAACCTCAATACCAAGTTCGAAAACCTCAGCACTCATGTGAAGAAATTAGAGAATCAAGTGATTCAAACAAGTGAGACCATTAAGAAGCATGAGAGCTTGATTAAGGAGAAAATTGAGGCTGGGCAAAGGCACCACGTCAATGCAGTGCTTGATGATGATTTATGTCAGAAATTCAAGAGAGAGAAGCCCTAAGATAGCGATCTTTGTATGGAAAATTCCATATCACGCGGCACTCCTAATTCGCATCGATCGACACCAACTAGAGAGAATCAATCGACGGTGAAACCTACATAATCAGTGGCTTTGTGTGAATTGACTAACATCGATCAACACCATTTTCGTAACATTCATCGACAGAGTGACAGAAGAATCGATCGACAATACACACTTAACATCGATTGACAGGAGAGAAACCCAGTTCGACTACCGAACCTCAATGCAAGTTTGATTGTACGTCCGACCGTGACAATCTCATAATAGAATAAAAACACATTTGAAGCTATGGATACTGATTGAAAAGATGAGGGGCACTCAAAGAGGAGACAAAAATCCCCAAACATTAACGTAGAGAAGCCAATGAAAAGGAGGTAAATAGCTTTGCTGAAAGAGTTTATAAAATTCCTCTAGATATTTCCTTTGATGAGGCTTATTATACTCACAGATTGTGGACGTTTTTCATGGAAACAAGGGAGACAGATGATGATATAGAGATAATGTTCAATCACCTCAGAGTGAAGATGAAGCAGAGGACCTGTTTGAAGAAGAAAAGTGATCCTGGAAAATTCGTGGTTCCATGCTTCATCAAAGGAAAAAAAATATCCCAACGCCCTTTGTGACACTGGATCTTTAGTGAGCATTATGCCAAAGTCTATGGCAGAGGAGCTGCATCTGAAAGTGGAACCCTCCAACGATCCTTTTACATTCGTAGACTGCTTAAGAGTGAACTCAGGAGGGATGGTAAAAGATCTTCCAGTGCAGATCAACAATACATTAGTTCCAACAGACATTCATGTGATGGCCATCAGGATAGATTGGAACTCTTCTCTACTACTTGGGAGAGCATTCATGGATACTGTGGGAGCCATATGCAATATGAAGTTAAACAGATTGTATCTATCTCTAATTGATCAAACTATTTTTATGAACCTGTCAAGAATAAGAATAAGGCTACCTTGATCGAATTGTGCAATGATGCATAGCTTGTGGCCACAATCTTCTGCGATAATGAGTTCGGTGAGGTATCAGAAGAAGAAGCATTGATCAACACCCAACCCAACACATCGATCGACGGCCTTGCAGTTCAACTATCGATCGACACCCACCCTATCGCATCGATCGACACTCAAACATCCGAACAAGTCCACACCTACCATGGCGATTTCAGTTCCAACACAACCTACCTCGAGTACGACGAAGACTACAAAGATGAAGAAACAATTGAATACCGAGGGATTGCTATGGAAGAGACTTGGGTTTTTCATGTTTTCCATCAACCTGGGAAATCGACATCGATCGACGGCCACCACACACCGTCGATAAATACTGAGAATGAAGTAGAAACCAAACGAGATTCAAATGCAGAACGTGAAAGGGAATATGGTTATCTACAAGCATATAAATTTGGTATTATGCGAGATCCAGATGGTCATGCAAGAGCAATGGATGGCAGAATTCTACATGTCACAAAGGAAGATGTGGCAGATATACTTGCAATGGCTAATGGAGCTGGAAACCTTTTTGTACACCAGTCTGATTATCGAGCATCGATCGACGGTCCACATACTCTTGATGAAGAAGATATATCTAAAGGAATTTTAAAAACTCTTTTAGCAAAGCCATCTATCTCCTTTTCATTGGATTCTCTTCGTAGATGTTTTGGGATCTTTTGCCTACTCCTTGAGTGTCCCTCGTCTTCTCTATCAAGATCTGTAGATTCAGACGTGTCTGTATTCCGATATGAAATTGTTTTTGTTGGACCCCAGACTTGCGTTGAGGTTGGGTAATCGGACTGGGTTTCCACGCTGTCAAACGATGCCAGGCATGGAGTGTTGATCGATTCATTTGTCTCTATGTCGATCGAGATTGTGAGCATGGTGTCGATTGATGTTAGTTGATTCAGATGAGGCCATCAATTATGTAGGTTTGGCCGTCGGTCGATGCTTGTTGTCTTTCGTCGATCGATGCGATTGGGAATTGCCGAGTGACATAGAATTTTCCACTCGGAAGTTGCTGTCTTTGGGTTTCAATTCATGCCAGAAATCCTCATCAATCAATGCACTAACGTGGTGCCTTTGCCCAGTCTCCATCTTCTCCTTAATCAGGCTCTCATGTCTCCTAATGGTCTCACTTGTTTGCATCACTTAATTCTCCAACTTCTTCACATTGGTGCTGAGGTTTTTGAACTTGGTGTTGAGGTTGAGGTACAAATCATTTATCTTTCTGTTGAAATCCACAGTCATCTTCTGCTGTCCTTCTAAGACTCTATCAACCATTGCTTCCCTGAGTTTTTGGAGGAGGATTTAGGTAGTAAGAAAATCCATACGTCATGTCGTTGTTTGAGGGCCTTCGCTGTGAATTCTGATTAAAGTTACTCCTTTGACAAGTACTATAGGAGTTCCTGCTGAGACCTGGATTCCCTTGTCTCTAGAAGCCATTCCCAACAATGTAGTTCACTTCCTCTTTTTCATTCTCATCGTCTCCAGATTCTATCGCTTCTAACTCTGCAAAAGTAACTTATTTTCTGAAAATTTCTGGACACTATCCAGCTTTGCTTTTACCTCTTCAATTTTCTCCTTGATTATTGTTGGAGTTGATTTCTTCCTCTCAAAATTTGTGTTCTTGGTACTGCTGCTAGATGCAAGATTCTCAATCAATCATGTAGCTTCTTCAGGGCTCATAGTGCTGAAATTTCCTTCACTAGCTGTGTCCAAAGCCATCTGATACTGCAGTCCAATACCTCTGCAGAAAGTGCTAAGAAGTTGCACTTTGTTGAACCCATGATGTGGACAGTCTCTATGGTATGACTTGAATCTGATCCATGAGTTTCTGAAAGACTCTGAAGGCTCTTGTGAAAAAGAAGCAATCTTGCTCCTTAGATCTTCTGCTCTTGCATCATCAAAGAAGTTACGCAAGAAAGCGTTCTTAATGTCAGTCCAAGATGTCAGAGATACTAGTGGTAGTTGCTTAAGCCAATATGAAGTTTTCCAGCAAGTGCGTACTTGAAGAGCTTACAGAAAAGATAGTCCTCATGGACTCCATTGGCTTTAATAGCAGTCACTAGAACCTCAAATCGCTCCAGATGATCAATAGGGTGCTCGTGTCGCAACCCATGGTAAGGCGTCTGCGCTACAAGTCCGAAGTAAGCGGGCTTGATATCAAAATCGTTTCTCTAAAAAGCTGGAGGACGAATGGCGGATCTGTTGGCGTAGTACTGGTATGGACGGTTGTAGTCAGCCAGCGTTCTTTGAGCAGCTTGGGCGTTAGCTTCAGGTTGAGCTATTGCAGAGTCTGCTTTTACTTCAGAGATTATAGCCCCTTGATTGTCTATCCTTTGACCTGCTGCATTACGCAGATGACCGTTGAGGTCATGCAAGTCTCCATTCTCATTCTGAACCACAATTATAGACGCAACCATCTGAACTCATCTGCTGTCGTCGATCGGTGAAGATGAGGTGCTGTCGATCGATGCTATATGATCAATATCAGTCGATGCTAGAGATCTGCTATCGGTCGATGGTTGAGTTCTGATGTCGGTTGATGCTGTCCGTAAAGATGTATCGGTCGATGCTGAAGGTATACCGTCGATCGATGCATGTCGTCTTTCTTTGCGGATCGTGCGTTCAAATTGTTGTGGGTCAAAGAAAATTAGGTCTTGTGCTTTGTTGCTCCGGGTACTCTTTAGCATGCACCTGAAAAACAAAGAAAAAGAAAAATCAGTAACTTTGAAAGTAACAAACCTAGACCAAGTCCTAGAAAATAAATCTAATGGCGATCAATGTTCCCCGGCCACGGCGTCAAGTTTGACGTGAGTGTGTTTTTACGTTTTAATAGGGTAATAACATCCTAAGCAAACAACTGTCAAATTAATCCTTAATCCTAACACAATATAATAATACTCTTGTCAAGAGAGATCAGGTGTAGTACTTAGGGATCGAATCCACCGAAAACAAGGGCACATAATATATTTCTTATTTCTAAAGGCTAAGCTAGGTAACTATATATATTGGTAGAAAGTAATGAGGTCAAGGAAATATTCCTTATTAGAAGGTATAAATGCAATATGAAAATATGCTAATAATGCAAATATGGAAGTATGCTAGTAATGTAAATATGCTAGTAATGTAAATATGCTAGTAATGTAAATATAGAAATAGGCTAGTAATGTA
This sequence comes from Moricandia moricandioides, assembly GCA_905132885.1. Lineage (NCBI taxonomy): Eukaryota > Viridiplantae > Streptophyta > Magnoliopsida > Brassicales > Brassicaceae > Moricandia > Moricandia moricandioides. The sequence goes on along the minus strand of CAJHQQ010000220.1, from coordinate 206,241 downwards.
AATATGGAAATATCCTATATCTAGGGTTTCAGGCCAGTGGATAATAGTAGATAGAAGTTAAAGGTATTTAATAATAGAAATCGAAATCTAATGTAAAAGACACCAGCTCTCGCATGCGCGCCTAATTTATTGACCAATTTTAATGTCTCAGCTCTCGCTTGTTGACACGGAATGACCGTCGATCGATGGCAATGATCCTGCGTCGATCGATGGTTTCTTGAATCAAACGTTATGACCTAATTCGATTAGTTCACTAGACTGACTAAGTCAATTCTCGTTTGTTTCTAGCAACCTAGCTCAACAGAATAGATTCCGGTAGTAGACCATTCTCTCGCTTGCGCCTAACTATCCTATTATAAGGGTTCTAGTTAGCTACTCTAGAACACAAGAAAGAAACACAATTTTATTAATAGATCTAATAATGACCTTAACAAATCTATTGTTTGGCTAATCCATCAGTACCATTGATAAGCCCTAAACCTAGTTGACAATTACTTAGACATAATTAAAGTAAGAAGAATAATCTGAATAAAATGCATAGATAAAATAATGGCGTTTTCAAAGCACACTTAGAACACTTAGTACCCCTAGTACTGGTATAAAACAGCACACAAGCACGCATACAAAACTAGCACACCTCGCATGGTGCAATACATAAAGTATAAATATAAAACCTTAAAGTCTAGGTCAAAACTCGTTCAACGGTAATATTGTGTCATGTCTCTAACTTGGGCTTGAAAGTTGGCTGTCTGCGAACTGGACATCGATCGATGGTAGCTGTGCAACATCGATCGATCTTGGCCATGTAACATCGGTCGACGCCTACGTTGTATTGTCGATTGATGGTAATCTCGTACTTCAATTCTATTTAATGATCAGCTACGGATTATTCCTCTCCAAATGCTCCAAATATCCATATATATATCTCCAAAACGTACCTGGACCTATAAAGACCTAAAAAACATAGCCTAGACACACGTAATAGACCCTAAATAGAGTCTATAACATGGTTTAAAACTGGTAATAAATAGGCTATATCAGTGATACAAGCACATATACTGCACATCCAAATATTCTTAAATGGGAAATGTTTGGTTCACAACCAAACGTTTATTGTAGTGCAGAATAATTATGGTATGCACTTGGTTTGATCTGAATGAGTGTTTCTGCATGTAAAATAGCATGTCCCCATATAGAGGTTGGAAATTTTGATCTCATGATCAATGATCTTGCAATGAATTGCAGACACTTAATTAAAGATTCAGCCAAACCATTTTTCGTATGAACATGAGCCATATAATGTTCAATTTCAATTCTCGTTACGATACAATAAGCATTGAATGCTTGGGATGTGAATTCACCAAAGTTGTCAATTCTAAGTAGTTTAATAATATAATCAGGAAACTATGCTCGCAGTTTGATATCTGAGTTAGAAATCTTGCAAATGCCACATTTCAAGATGACAATAGACAAACATGTGACAATCTAGTGAAGGCGTCAATTAATACCATAAAATAGGGAATGGTCCACAAGGTGGATGTATTGCTCCACATATATCGCCTTGAATTCTTTCAAGGAAATTTGGTGATTCTTTATCAATTTTTGTTGGTGATGGCCTTATGATCAATTTACCTAGAGAACATGCAACACATGTCATTTTATTCCCTTGCAAAATCTTCTGGATTTTCAGTAAATGACCATGTGAGCTTTCTATGATTTTACACATCATTGTGGTGCCTGGGTGACCGAGGCGATCATGCCATAATGTGATATCTTCTGGATTTTGTTTCACTATAAGATTAGATTCATTTTCATTGATATAAGTATGATGAAATGCCGAAGGAAGTTCTGAAAACTTTTCCAATATGTGTTATCTACCACATTTATCAGAAGTTACATACATGTACTTCTTTTCATCCTCAGTTGCAGATTGAATATCATATCCGTGAAGATATGTCTTTAAAAGTGGACAAACTCCTTTTAGAATTCAGAGAATATAGAGCATTGTTTATGGAAAATTTTGTTCCATTTTGTAACGTAAAGTTTGTTTTACAAGTTCCTTCAATCACGTCAGCAAGACCTGATATTGTATTGAAAAAGATTCTTGTTGGTTTTATATCAGAAATATCTATTTTGTCTCAGAATAGTGTGCGTTGTTTAACTATTTGGTAGACAAATTTATCGAACTTTTTTCTTGGATTTTGTTCCATTAGTATTGTGATCCATGTCTGTAATTGTCATAAATACTAATAAAAGAGAAACATGAAATTCATTCATATAATAATCATATAAGAAAACACACAATAATTATACATTACGGTGATGTTGAAAACATCATTATTTGTCTAAAACAGGAAATATAATAATTATACATGACAATACTGGAGAATATTCAATAGTTTTATTACAAGCTAGTTCTCTTGAGGAGTAATCTAGTACAACTCATTTGCGAAACCAGAGGATTCAAGATACAATGTCCCCTCAAAAATTTCTATGAGATTCACTTCTTTAGCTTTGCTTTTCGTGGACTCTTGATATAACTTACACAAATGTAGGGGAGTATGACAGGTACAAGACCAGTGTCCTTTATATCCACATCTTTAACATATTGTTTCATGTTTCTCAGTGGTATCCACTTGGGTTTCTTTACCATTAGAAACTTGTTTGGATCTGACCCATTTGTTAGATCCTTTCCATTTAGGATTGTAAGTGTTTCCACATTTGTTGTTGAAACGGCGATCATGACCCCAACTGGTTTGGATACTCCTCTTTGAGTTTTATATCGCCTTAGCGTTCACTTCAGGGAATTCCTTTGTTCCCGTAGGTCAAGAATTGTGGTTTTAAATCAGAAGCTCATTGTTCTTTTGAGCCAACATGAGCACAACAATTAATTCAGAAAATCTCGTGTGCCCACATTTTCTGTAAATTTCGGGTAGGAAGTGAAGTTGTTTGTGGAAAGTGTTGTATGTATTATTCACCATTTCCGCGTCAGAGGTAGGGTTACCAAAATACTTCAGTTGTGAAAATATCTTCAGTGCGGTGAAATTGTATTCCTCAACCTTTTAAAAATCCTGGAACCTCAGGTTTTTCCACTCTTCCAGAGCGTGATGGAGATTGATTTTCTTCTCGTTATCGAACCTTTCTTTTAAAGCTTGACACAATTCAGCTGGGTCCTCTACGCTTGGATAGTCATGCGTAACATTCTCATCGAGGTGTTTCTTCAGGAAAATTATCGCTTCAGCCTTATGCTTATGCGGCGATTTGCTACCGATTATAATAGTCTCGGTTAACTTTTTTTATCACCATATAGGGTTTCACGTTTGTGACACATCCAACATAATTTTCACCAGCTATTTTGAGAGAAGGAAACTGAAGATGCTCAACTCTAAAAACAATTATAATAAATTTTATTAGAATTTCATAATATTTAAAATGAACCGTTTACATTAATCATGCAAGAAATTACAAGGAAAAGCACTGCATAGAAAAGCAAAGTGACATTTAATTTATATTCTATCAGGTAAATTTTCCAACAGAAAGACCATACACACAAGCAGAAAGTACAATCGCACATAAAACTAAAAGCAAACAAATCATCTTTCTTCAAAAACAAAATCAGGCAAAAATTATTTGAAAGTATTCGAGAGGAAATGAAAAGTTTTGATAAATTAAATGAAGAAGGATAGTTTATTTATTGAAAAACATTTTTCATAGCCATTTAAAAAAGGTAAAAAATTGAACTTTTTTCTTGTGACCGTTGGGTTTAAATCGTTTGAACCGGAAATCAGTTTGAAAATATCGTAATAAGCAGTCAACCAAATTCAGTAAATTTCATAATAATTCATATAGGTGATCAAACATTTATATAATATTCATAATACAATTAACATGCAATTATCAATAATATTATATATTGTGATAAAAATATTCCCGTTAAAACATTAAATTAACTTTGAGGCGGCATTGCCAAGCTAATAATTATAGTGTATTTACTGTTTAGCAATCAAGGTTTATTAATGAGACGACATACCACCTGCATAATAGTAAATTAAAACAAACACTATAAAATAATAATAATATAGGCGGTATACCGACTATTATAGCATGGTAAATATGATACATATAAACTTTACTGAATTTTAGAGTGATGTGTTGATAATGTATTATAAAAAGAATTATAATTTTAATGTACGGAAAATTTTAAATAAGGGTAAATTTTTATATCCGTAGAAAGAAGATAATACTAATATAAGATATATTATTACAGAAAAAATTCTTATAACGAGGGAGAAGAGAAGGTGAGGTCAATTTTACAATTGATCAAAACGATCGTATATATAAAAGTAAAAAGTTAAAGTTACAGTGCTCGTGACATAGTGTGTTTATTGTTCTAATAGGGTATGAATATCCTAAATATTTAACTATCAAATTAACCCTAATCTTAACACACAAATAAGACTCTTGCCAAGAGAGATCAGGTGTAGTACTTATGGATCGAATCCACATAGAGCAATGACACACAATAGATTTTTTATTTTTAAAGACTAAGCTAGGTAAATAAATATATTAATAGCAGACAATCACTTTAATGAAATATTTCTTATAAGAAGGTATAGATGAAATATGGAAATATGATAATAATATAAATATCAAAATATGCTATTAAACAAACTAGATGCAAATGTAAGTATGCTAAACCTAGGGTTTTAAGCTTAATTAGTTATAAGAAATAGGAAGCACGAAAATATAAATATTCTAGAATTCAAATATTAACTATTCTGACCCTTTTAACTTCAACTCTCGTATGCGAGCAAAAGGAAGGACCATTGATCAACGGATAAGGCCTGATGTCGATCGATGGTGAAACCAGAAGGAAGTGTGAACGAGATTTGATATGTTCACCAAGCTAATTAGACCAGCTCTCGTATGCACCTAACAACCGAGTTCAATGGAGTCTATTCTGGCACAGAACCTACTCTCGTAGTCGTCCATGTCCTACTTTTGAGATCCTAGTTAGCTACTCTAGAATGCAAGCATTAAGCACAACTCAACTGATATATATATTAACCTAACCTAGCAATCCTACTTTTGGGCTAATCCATGATTGCTATCAATCAACCCTAAATCTAATTGATAACTACTTAGACATAATCAAAGGAAGAACAATAGTCTGAATAAAATGCATAGAAAAAATAATGGGTTTCCAATACAAATCTCCCTAAGGAGTTATGAATCTTTTCCCCTAAAAACCCTAAATCTATTATATATGACTAAAAACTCTTTTCTTCTCCTTTGTGTAATATATAAAGCATAAATATAAACCCTAAAATCTTGGTCAAAACTCATCCAGGGCATTTTCGTCATTTGTCTCTAACTTGGGATTGAAATCGGCTGTCTGTGATTTGGCTATCGAACGATGGCAAGTGTGCAGCATCGATTGATCTTGGTCTTTTAACATTGGTCGACGCCAAGGTAGTATCATCGATCGAAGACAGTCTTGTACTTCGACTCTCTAACTGATCAACTACGGATTCTTCTCCTCTAAATGTTTCAAAAGCTCCAAATATGTCAATATATATCTAAAACACACATGGACCTGAAAAGACCCTAAAACATAGTCTAGACAAACATAATACACCCTAAATAGAGCCTATAAAATGGCCTAAAACTAGAAATAATTAAGCTATATCAACTCCCCCACACTTAACTCTTGCTTGTCCTCAAGCAAATAAGCCTCTGAAAGAGGTTTTGAAAAGCGAAGACTCACATATATCTAAGTATAACTGTCACCCTGCTTTGTTGCAACCACATCCTAGTAAGTCAATCACAGAGAAACTTTATGTACCTTATCATAGTATAGCAACCAAATCCATTCTACCAACAACTTAGTGAATACTAGTCTCACTCACCCTCTACTGATTTCATTTCTTTGCATAAAATAAAAGTTCAGGCTCTATCCTAGGAGTATCGATCAAAGGACATATGGACTCTTACCCCTGAAAGTATCTAAGCACACATGTAGTCTTCTCGGATCCATTTCCTCTCTCTCTCTCTTCTCACTTCTCTCTGTCAGTGTCTCCCTTCTTTTGAGGGTATCATTTTATTTTTTTAATTGACTGAGATATTTAGACATGTTTCCATGAATCAAGCCCTAATGGTTTTTTTCCACCAGATCTTATTCACTTCTTTTTGACCTTTATCTCTTTTTAGAATCATATGAATCAAGCTTTAATGGTTGTAGCTACCAAAATCATATTCGACTCCTTTTTTAATCTGAAGGGGAGAGAGGGGAATCATAAGCAAACAGACTTTTACTTTCCAGACTTGCAGAAGGAATCTGATCCAGTGTATACTAAACCCCAAAGCAAGCAATTAATACCAGGATTAGTGTTAGAAATCAGCTTCGGTTCGTTCAAAATTTCTAAGCAAGTGTGATATAGTGGCACGATGATCCACTTTGGTATCTCTAGTAATCTCTGCAAACAACTTTCTAAAAATGGCGCTTATAGTATGGTTAGTCAATAATAAATCTTGATCATAGTCCCTTTCTTGACTCAATAAAAACTTTTTTGAAAAACTTATATAATTATAGAAATAAAACCCAAAAACAAATAAATAATATTAGCAAACCTCCCGAGACTTAAATTAAACTGTCCCTAGTGTAATCATTCCCGGATTGGTTTACGAAAAATCCGAATCACACGTAAATAGTTTAAGTATAAAACTCGATACGTCTCTATGTAAAAGGGTTTTGATCGATGGTAGACAGGTGTGGACGATCGATGGTCGCGATCCATTGTCGACTGATGGTGCCTCTATGGTGTCGATCGATGGTGGACTTAAACAGTCTGTAAAAAAAAAGTAAAACACGAAATTAATAGTAGTATAAGTAAAACTTACTAAACAGTGGGTTGCCTCCCACTCAGCACTTGGTTATAGTCTTAAGCTCGACGTTTGAACTTTCTGACTAGAATGGAGGTGGATCAACACTTGGAAAACAAGTGTCTTCATCTTCTTTGCTCTTCTGAAACCATGTACCAACGAAGCATCTCATTGCCGCATCCCCTCTGACTTTCTCATTCTTTATGATCTCCTTAGCAACCTCCACATAATGCATTCTCCTTCGTAGATTCTCAATACTACGCTGTAGTATTCTAAGTCTGGCAGTTGTTGTCTCTGATATATCCTCCAATTGCTGATAGATATCTTCCTTAATCATGCTTTGAGAAAAACCAATCTCATCAAACATGTCTTCTGATTGTTTTTCTGCTGCAGACTTCTACTTGTCGAACTTAGTATCGATCGATGGTCTGATGCTGCGGCGATCGATGTCACTCTGTCTGCTCCAATCGCATGCTGTCTTTGAGAAGTATCCAAATCTTGTTTCATCTCATCCATGTGTGTAGTCAAACTGTTGAGACACTTGTCCATAGGATAGTAGACATCATCAAGCCTCTTGTAGAAATCATCAAGTGACATCTCTTGAGCTTTGTAGATCTCATGCACAATCTCATCAATCTCTGCTTTGTTGTATGTTTTTTTTGTTTCTTCATAGACATAGAGATCTTTGCTGCATGTTCTGGTAGACATATGTAGCTCTGCTCAAACATAGTAGCTCTCTCTAGAACTGCGTTGATGTCTGCTTCTTGCACATTCACGACTCTACTGTCTATAGCTCGTGCATTACCATTCTCATCTCTGTAGATGCCATACTCATCTCTCTTTTCCCAATGGAAAATTATTCTGCCATCGGCATCATAAGCTCTCTTTCCATGCTTGACAGAGGTGTGTTTATTGTTCTAGTAGGGTATAAATATCCTAAACAATTAACTATCAAATTAATTCTTAATCCTAACACACAAAACAATACTATTGCTAAGAGAGATCATGTGTAGTACTTAGGGATTGAATCCACAGAGAACAATGTCAAACAATAAACTTCTTATTTCTAAAGATTAAGCTAGGTGATTATATATAATTTTTTGGTAACAAGTAATCAATCTAAGGAAGTATTCCTTATTGGAAGGTGTAGATGCAATATGTAAACATGCAAATAGTGTAAATATGGAAATATGATAATAGACTAACTAGATGCAAATGTAAATATGCTAGATCTAGGGTTTAAAGTTCAATGAATTATAGGGAATAAGAAGCACATATATCTGAATATTCTAGAGCTCAAATATTAACTATTCTGACTCTTTTAACTCGAACTCTCGTATGCGAGCAAAAGTACAGACCATCGATCGATGGCTAAGGCCTAATGTCGATAGGGGTGAAATCAGAAGGAAGTGTGAACGAGATTTGATATGTTAACCAACTAATTAGACCAGCTCTCGCAAGCGCCTAACAACTCAGTTCAATGGAATATATTCTGGCACATAACCTACTCTCATAGTCGTCCATGTCCTATTTTCGAGATCCAAGTTAGCTACTCTAGAATGCAAGCATTAAGCACAACTCAATTGATGGATATTAACTTAACCTAGCAATCCTACTTTTGGGCTAATCCATGATTGCTATCATTCAGCCCTAAATCTATTGATAACTACTTAGACATAATCAAAGTAAGAATAATAGTATGAATATAGTGCATAGATAAAACAACGGGGTTCCAATACAAATCTCCCTAAGTAGTTATAAATCTTTTCCCCTAAATAAATCTTAAAACTATAATGGAGTGTTGGCACACACATTCTGCCACTGGCACACCGCCTTCTTTTCTTTATGGTGTAATACATAAAGTATAAATACAAAACCCTAAAATCTAGGTCAAAACTTGTCCAGGGGTAACCTTGTAATCTTGTGTCTTGTATCTAACTTGGGCTTGAGATCGGTTGTCTGCGATTTGGACGCCGATCGATGGAAAATGTGCTACACCGATTGACCTTGGTCATGTAGCATCGGTCGACGCTAAGGTTTTGTCGTTGATAGATGTCAACCTTGTACTTCGACTCTCTAAATGATTAGCTACGGATTCTTTTCTTCTAAATGCTCCAAAAGATCCAATTATCACCATATATCTCCAAAACGTACATGGACCTGTAAATACATCAAAACATAGCCTAGACACACATAATAGACCATAAATAGAGCCTATAACATGGCCTAAAACTGGTAATAAATAGGCTATATCAAGGTTCTATACGACCTTCAATCAATAGTGGGTTGATCCAATCGAACAATCGTGGACTTCCTGAACCATAAGGGTTAGAAGTACAAAACTGGTGCATGCGGGCTATTGTCGATCGGTCTAGGGTTTTTGGAAGTGTATAGATCATTATGGATTGGCTCGTGCTTCTGCTCCTCACTGTCGATCGATGCATGAACATGTGCGTCGATCGATGGCTGCTGTTGTCGTCTAAATAAATTTCCTGATCCATTAGCCATAACAAGGACATCTGCTACATCCTCCTTAGGTATATTTAAAACTCTCCCATAGAGAGCCCGTCACGTCCTTCTATGTCTCTAAAAATTCAAAACTCATCTGGTCTAAGATAACCAACATCTGTATCTTATACTCTTTGTTCTTGTTCTGGTTGGCGTCTGATATTGTTCGAAGGCATTGAGATGCCGTTGATCGATGCTCGATTATTTATTTTTGCGTTCATTACCCAGCCACCTTCTTCCAGTGCTAGGCCGCGAGACTCAGTCAGCTCTTCCTCTTTGTAATCTGCATCGTATTCTTCGTAAGCTTCACCGTATCCTTAGTATGCCTGATATGTGTCGATCGTTGGTGTATTGTGACCATTGATCGATGCTCAATAATCAGACTATTGGCTGAAAAGGTTCCCAGCTCCATTAGCCATCGCAAGAATATCTGCCACATCTTCCCTCGTGACATGCACAATTTTGCCATCCATAGCCCTTGCGTGACCATCTGGATCTCTCATAATACCAAACTCATCTGCTTGTAGATAACCATATTCCCTCTCGCGTTCTGCTGCTGAATCTAGTTCGGACTCTGAGTTAATACCCGTATCGATCGATGGTGATTGGTTACCATCGATCTATGTTTTCCGAGTTTATGGGAAACATGAAAACACCAGTCTCCTCCATAGCAATACCTCGGTATTCGATTATATCTTCTTCTCTGTAATCTTCGTCGTACTCAAGGTAGGTTGGGTTGTAATCGAGATCTGCATGGTAGGTTTTGATCGAATATGATAGGTGAGTGTCGATCGATAACAAGGGGTGGGTGACGACCGATTGTTGAACTGCAAGCTCATCGATTGTATGGGTTGGGTATCGATCGATGCTCCACCTTCCGACTCCTCATTGAACTCATAATTGTAGAAGCATGTGGCCACAAGCTCTGCATCATTACACAATTCAATCAGAGTAGCTTTGTTCTTATTCTTAACAGGTTCATAAAAAATATTTTGATCAATTAGAGATAGATACAACCTGTTTAACTTCATATCGCATATAGCTCCCATAGTGGCCATGAATTCTCTCCCAAGTAGTAGTGAAGAGTTCCAATCTATCATGATGTCCATCACATGGAAGTATACTAGGACTAGGGTGTTGTTAATCTGCACTGGAACCTCTTTTACCATCCCTCTTGAGTTCACTCTTGAGCAGACTACAAATGTGAAAGAATCATTGAAGGGTTTCACTTTAAGGTTCATCTTCTCTGCCATAGACCTTGGCATAATGTTCACTGATGATCCAGTATCACAAAGGGTATTGGGATATTCGTTGCCCTTGATGAAGCATGGAACCACAAATTTTCCAGGATCACTTTTCTTCCTCACATAAGTCCTTTGCTTCATCTTCTCTCTGAGATGATTGAACATGATTTCTATATCATCATCTTTCTCCCTTGTATCTCCAAAAAACATCCACAATCTGTGAGTATAATAAGCTTCATCAAAAGAAATATCTAGAGGATTTTGAACACTCTTTTAGCAAAGTTATCCATCTCCTTTTCATTGGCTTCTCTGCGTTGATGTTTGGGGATATTTTGATTCTTCTTAGAGTGTCCCTCATCTTGTATATCAAGATCCATAGCTTCAGACGTGTTTGTATTCTGTTCTGAAAATCGGCACGGTCGGACGCACAATCAAACTCTATTGATGTTTGGCAGTCGAACTGGTTTTCTCATTTGTCGATTGATGCTAAGGTCACACAGTCGATCAATATGTATATCACTTTATCACTCGGTTCTCTGAATTCTTTGTCGATCGACGTTAGTCAATTCACACGAAGCCACTGATACTACATGATTCGCTGTCGATCAATGGTCATTGCTTGGTGTCGATCGACACCAATGAGAACTACCGAATGACATAGAAATTTCCACACGAAAATCTCCTTCTTGGAGCTTCTCTCTCTTAACTTTCTGCCAAAAATCATCATCAATCAATTCATTGACGTGGTGCTTCTGTCCAGCCTCCATTGTTTCTGTAATCAGGCTCTCATGCCTCCTAATGGTTTCACTTGTTTGCATCACTTGATTCTCCAACTTCTTCACATGGGTGCTGAGGTTTTCAAATTTGGTGTTGGTGTTGAGGTTGAGGTACATACCATCTATTTTACCATTGAAATCCGCAGCCATCTTTTGTTGTCCCACTAAAACTCCGTCAACCATTGCTTTTATCTTGCTTTCTAGAGCCTCTGGAGGAGGATTCTGGTAGTAGGAAGATCCATAAGTCATGTTGTTGTTGAAGGGCTTTCGCTGTGAACCCTGATTATAGTTATCACTTTGACCATTCCCATAGGAGTTCCTATTGAAACCTGGATTCCCTTGTCTCTGGAAACCATTCTCATCAATTTAGTTCACATCCCCTTCTTCAATCTCATCATCTGTTGCTTCTACTTCTGCAAAAGTAACCTGCTTCCTGAGAAATTTTTGAATACTATCCAGTTTCGCCTTGACTTCTTCAATATGCTCCTTGCTCACAGCTAGAGTTCATTTCCTCCTCTCCAAATCTGTGTTTTTGGTAATGTTGTTGGATGTCAGATTCTCAATCAATCTTTTAGCTTCTTCTGACTCCTAGTGCTAAAATTTCCCTCACTAGTTGTGTCTAAAGTCATCTGATACTGCAATGCAATACCTCTGAACATAGTAGTAAGAAGCTGCACTTCGTTGAACCCGTGATGTGGACAATCTTTCTGGTATGACTTGTATCTGATACAAGAGTTTCTGAAAGACTCTAAAGGTTCTTGTGAAAAGTAGCAATCTTGCTCCTTAGATCTTCAGCTCTTGCTTCGTCAAAGACGTTATGCAAGAAAGCGTTCTTGATGTCAGTCCAGGATGTCAGAGATCCTGGTGGTAGCTACTTAGGCCAATATGAAGCTTCTCCAACAAGTGAGTACTTGAAGAGCTTACAAAAGAGATAGTCCTCAGGGACTCCATTGGCTTTAATAGTAGTCACTAGATCCTCAAATCGCTCCATATGATCCATAAGGGTGCTCATGTCGCAACCCATGGTAAGGCGTCTGCACTATAATTCCGAAGAAAGTGGGCTTGATCTCAAAATCGTTACTCTGAAAAGCTTGAGGACGAATGGCGAATCTGTTGGCGTAGAACTGGTCTAGACGGTAGTAATCAGCCAGTGTTCTTTGAGCAGCTTGGGCATTAGCTTCAGGTTGAGCTACTGCAGCGTCTGCTTCTGTCTCAGGCATTACAGTCCCCTGATCGTCTATCTTTTAACTGCTGCATTATGCAGATGACCATTGAGGTCATGCAAGTCTCCGTTCTCATTCTGAACCAATACTAAAGTCGCAACCATCTGAACTCGTCTGCTACTGTTGATCGATGCGGTTAAGTTTGTTGTCGATCGATGAGGTTTGACCGATGTCGGTCGATGATGGAGTTCTAATGTCGGTCGATGCTGTCCGTATAGAATTGTTGGTCGACGCTGTGTAGGTACCATTGATTGATGCTTTTCATCTTTCTTTGTGTATCGTACGTTCGAGTTTCTCTGGGCCTAAGAATAGTAGTTCTTATCATTTATTGTTCCTTTTACTCTGTTGCATGTACCTGAAAAACAAAGATAAAGAAAAATTTAGTACCTTTAAAGTAAAAACAAACCTAGATTAAATCTTGGAAATTAAATCTAATGGCGATCAATGCTCCCCGGCAACGGCGCCAAATTTGACATGGTGTGTTTATTGTTCTAACAGGGTATGAATATCCTAAACAATTAACTATCAAAATAACTCTAATCTTAAGACACAAATAATACTCTTGCCAAGAGAGATAAGGTGTAGTACTTATGGATTGAATCCAAAGAGAGAAATGGCACACAACAGATTTCTTATTTTTAAAGACTAAGGTAGGTAAATATATATATTAGTAGCAAACAATCAGTTTAAGAAAATATTCCTTATCAGGAGGTATAGATGAAATATGTGAATATGAAATATGCTATTATACAAACTAGATGCAAATGTAAGTATGTTAGACCTAGGGTTTCAAGCTTAATGGATTATAGGGAATAAGAAGCACGTAAATATAAATATTTCATAACTCAAATATTAACTATCAAAATAACTCTAATATTAACTATCAAAATAACTCTAATCTTAACACACAAATAATACTCTTGCCAAGAGAGATAAGGTGTAGTACTTATGGATTGTATCCACAGAGAGAAATGACACACAACAGATTTCTTATTTTTAAAGACTAAGGTAGGTAAATTTCTTATTTTTAAAGACTAAGGTAGGTAAATATATATATTAGTAGCAAACAATCAGTTTAAGAAAATATTCCTTATCAGGAGGTATAGATGAAATATGTGAATATGAAAATATGCTATTATACAAACTAGATGCAAATGTAAGTATGTTAGACCTAGGGTTTCAAGCTTAATGGATTATAGGGAATAAGAAGCACGGAAATGTAAATATTTCAGAACTCAAATATTAACTATTCTGGCCCTTTTAACTCCAACTCTTGTATGCGAGCAAAAGGAAAGACCATCGACCGATGGCTAAGGCCTGATGTCGATCGATAGTGAAACCAGAAGGAAGTGTGAATGAGATTTGATATGTTCACCAAGCTAATTAGACCAGCTCTCGCATGCACCTAATAACCAAGTTCAATAAAGTATATTCTAGCACAACACCTACTCTCGTAATCGTTCATGTCCTACTTTCGAGATCCTAGTTAGCTACTCTAGAATGCAAGCATTAAGCACAACTCAATTGATATTAACATAACCTAGAAATCCTACTTTTGGGATAATCCATGTTTGCTATCATTCAACCCTAAATCTAATTGATAACTATTCATACATAATTAAAGCAAAACAATAGTCTGAATAAAATTCATAGATAAAATATTGGGGTTCAAATACAAACCTCCCTAAGGAATTATGAATCTTCTCCCCTAAAAACCATAAATCTATAATATATGACTAAAACCTCTTTTCTTTTCCTTTGTGTAATACTAAAACATAAATATAAACCCTAAAATCTAGTTCAAAAGTCCAGCGCATCTTCGTCATTTGTCTTTAACTTGGGCTTATGATCGATGGAAACTTTGCAACATCGATCGATCTTGGCCTTGTAACATTGGTCGATGCCAAGGTAGTGTCATCGATCGACGACAGTCTTGTACTTCGACTCTCTAACTGATCAACTACAAATTCTTCGCCTCTAAATGTTCCGAAAGCTCCAAGTCTCTCCATATATATCCAAAACGCACCTTGATCTGTAAAAACCCTAAAACATAGTCTAGACACACATAATAAATCATAAATAGAGCTTATAAATATATTTCTTTCACGTTTATAAAATTTATCACTTGTGTCGGGGACCTTTATTTATTTATTTATTTTTGGAATTACAACAAGAGTATCGGTTCTGTCACAAAATATGTTTTGGTTGACCATTTACAAATTGCAGACTTGTGAGAATCCAACAAAAAGAAGTGGTCATTGTCAAAATCTCAAAAACGTAACAAAGAAGAAAGGAAAGACAAGAACAAGACTACAGCAATTTTCGTAAACAAAAAAAAAGAAAAAGAAAAAGAAAAGAGTTCGTAGATAGATCAAGAAAACTGTAATAAAACAGTGACCTCTAAGAAATCTGTTCTTTAATAATGTGGATCTGGGAACAGTTGCATGCCAACTCAGGAGCTTGATCCATGTGATCGTGAACAAGAACAACCCCATTACCGACATCTCCAGGGAACTTCCTTGAGATAACAACAGAGTTGATAAATTCTTCGGTCGAGTTCCATCGTCTCCGACTTTCTCTCTCCTTTGCCCTCTTTCGTAATTGTTCCTTAGATCTATAAGGTAAGTCTCGGATCTACTTGGTAAGTCTTGGATCTACATCTCCTTCTCAGCGGTTTGTCACTTTCCCTATCTTTCTTTGAGTGTGAAACTGCTGATTTATGGTTTTGTGGCTGTCTTCTTCTTCTTCTTCTTCTTCTTCGTCTTCTTCTTCTCCTTCTCCTTCTCCTTCTCCTTCTCCTTCTCCTTCTAGATCTGGATCTGTGTCATCTTGTACGGCAAAGGTGATGATTGTTGATGTCAATGAAAAAACCTAGAATGTGTTGGGATGTTAAAGGTAAACATATTGGGTGATATTGATGAATGGTATGTTGTATAAGATGAGGTTATATAGTAGTGTGATAAAATAGCTGTTTGGAGAGTGTAGGTTTGACGAGTGCCGGTTTGGCGTACCGGTTTGTCGAGTGCTGGTTTGGCGAGTGCCGCTTTGGCGAGTGTTGGTTTGGCCAGTTTGGGTTCGGAAAGAGATATGAATGATAAGTAATGACGAGTTACTAACGATAAAGAATGAAGTATGAAATGAGAAAGAGAAACGAGAGTGAGAATTGTGAAGTCGTGGACTAGAGATTCAAGGGAATCTTGTTTGATGCATGTTTGGTTGATATGAACTTATGACTTGTGCTTGATGTGTTATGTGATCTGAGATGTGTTCGTAGGTTCTTAGAACCTAACCTTTCTCACCCCTCCTTATGATTAAGGAGGTTCAGGAGTAGGAGTGGGGATGGTGCCATCTATTTAATTTCATTTTAAGATTTTTCACTATGATTTCTTAAACTATGTTTATGTTATTCGGTTTTTATTGAGTTTAGTTACTTGTAAGACGAACTGAGTTGAAATAAAGAAAGTATTAGAGTGAAGAGACGTGTTGTTAAGGTTAAAAGTAAGATCCTAGGGACATGGATGTTACAATTAGTATCAGAGCGGGGGTTAAACCCTGTCGGTGCTGTCCGGGTGGGTAAGTGTAGATCAAGAGTATTTTATATTTGGTTTCAAACTGTTTCAAACTTTTTCCTAAACGGGTATTCCAAAAGATTATTATAAGGCACCATTTAAACCAAAGCTCCTCTCTTACTCGATCAGGTTAGTGAACTCGTTTGCAACCAGAATCTGACATGCCATTCGTTGTATCAGGATGCCACCAAGTTTGAATGGGAGCTGTATCGAAGTAGAGCCAGAGGTGAGAGACCCATCAAAATGGGTTCCGTATAATGGTCAAGTTGTTGTGGATGTTGCAATCATGGAGGAGTTGCAGAAGTATTGAGAGGCCTACCAAGGGCGAATGCCACAGAATGGTGCTCCAACAGGAATTAGAGCCGCATTATTTCAAACGGTGAACATCGTGAACCAGCCACATCCACCACTTCTTGTGCGAGTACAGGGAGAACGACCCTCATATTGGGACATGATGCAATACATTAGAGACATGCAGATGGAACTCGTTAGAGGAAAAGCAGATGTTATCACTGCAGAAAACTGGAGAAAGAAGTTGGAGAGGATTTTAATGCAGCCAGATGCCCGCCAGAGTACTGCAAGGACTTGGCTGTCCACTACCTGAAAGACGACACCTTGGTATGGTGGGTGGGACTCGTGGATACAGTCCACGGACGCCGTGAACTGACATGGACAAATTTCTTAGAGGCTTTCAACAAAAAGTACTTACCGCGGGAGCCCATGGATCATATGGAAAGTGACTTCCAGAACATTTACCAAGGAACAAGGAATGTGAGAGAGTATTGGGAAGTTTTCAATCGTTTAAGAATGTTTGTGGGCCGCAAGTTGGGAGAGTGTGAGTTGAATAGACGCTTTCTGAAAGGGATGAGGATTGAGCTTAGGAATCATTTTAATGTGCGGCATTATCAAGACATCAGTGAGCTGATAGAAAAGGCTGCTGAGCAGGAGATTGGGCTGGAAGAAGAACGAAAGAAAGCAAAGAGCGGGAATGCAACAACTATGGGAAGGACTTGGGAAATCTTAAGTACAACAACCATTGTTCCACTTAAAACATTTGTGTGGAAGGTGTGGAAAGAAGGACCTAAAGAAGTATTGGCATGGGGTGTCTCTGGTGCAAGTAGTCGGGACACCTTAAGAAGAATTGTCCGCTTAGACAACAATCGGATACTAGATGCTTTCACTGAAGATTTCAAGGTCACATAGCAAAATATTGTAGAGTTCATCGGGCGAGAGTAGAAGATGGAATATTACCACCACCACCCAAGAGAAAAGCACCAGGGTCGAGGGTCTTTGTTCTTGGGGATTATGAATGAGCTGAGCTGAGCCGATCGCGGATATGTGTTTATATATAACCCCTTTCATTAAAAAATTCATAACTGAATTAATATGCACCTTGTCTAGGAATATAGTTTTAGCGTGTTATTCGAGATCGGTAGTGGATAGAGGGAGTAACAACCCACACATCACTAGAACAACATATAATTTGGTGAGCTTAAAGTTATTTAGTTGTTGGACTGTTACAGCCCGAGGTTCAGGGTACACGGATTGGTACGAGGACTACTGAGGATTCCGGACGTGGTACGTACGGATGGATCGGGGTGGGACGATGCGATGGGACTGGTCCGGGGGTGCGATTGAACCTGAGAAACAATGAACCTTTTTGTGAGTTTTTATGTTTTAAAAGATAAACAAAATAAGCTAATTGATGATAATGAAAGACAAATGATTTTTATGGGTTTTTTTTTAAGAATGCAAGGATAAACTAGATGATATGCGATTGATGTATGAATCAAAAGAGAAGGATAGAAGTATGGATTGATGGATCCTTGTTGCTGGACGTGTGTCTCTCTCAACAAGAACAAGCGATGAATGATGATGTGAGGATGGGATTCGGCTTGTTGGATGTGTATCTCTCCCAAGCTGAATCGATGGATGGAATGGAATGAAGAATCGCCACAAGTTTGGTGATGAAAACTTGATAAGATTCGATCTCCTCCTTGGCTGGTTTCACACGCAGATTTAGAGAGAGAGGCTAGGGTTTCTTGCTAGGGCAAACTGACTCATATATTGATAATAAGATGAAAAATACAAGACCACTTATATGGGGTTTATAAAGGACCCGATGTGGTTTGCCCTTCTAGGGGACTTGAAGCAAAACAACATGAAGTTCAATGCATAAAGGCCTAAACAATAAGTGGGCCGACTCCTTAGACTCTAAACAAGGCATAAACAATTTGCCTTAACTTATTGGACTCAAAAATAAATAAAAGGACTTAACAATTTGCCCATAAGTCTTTAAAATAGAAATTGCAACACAATTTAGAAACCACAAACCAAAAAACAATAAACCGGTTAGAAATCAAAATGAAATCTTACCTGCTTACCTTTGTGGCCTAAGTGGATTACTCAGATGCTGGTTGGGTTGAGCTTGGGTCTTGACCAAGGTTGCAAACGGATATGATCAGACTGCCCCGGTTCTGGACAAGTCATTGGAATTGGGGTGTTCCGTCTTGGTCTTGAACCTCTACTGGACCATCTTGAATCCTCAATTGAACCATCTCTTCAATAAGCACTTGGTCTTGCTCTTCTTGGTTGAGGATCTCTTGGACAGCCTTGGAGAATCCAGCTCTAATGACCTTGGCTCTGTTCCGGGTGGTTGGACCGTGTCGGATGATAGGAACCTCTACTTGGATGGCCGCATCATTCCCTCCCCCTTGGAAAGGTTCTGGCCTCAGAACATCATCATCTGCAAGGAATGGGGACAAATCAGACACATTGAACACAGGAGAAATCTTAAACTCACCTGGAAGCTCAAGCTTGTATGCATTGTCATTGATCTTCTCAAGGACCCGGAATGGTCCAGTCCCACGTGGGGATAGTTTGGACTTCCTTTCCTCAGGGAACCTCTCAGGTCTCATGTGCAACCAGACCAGGTCGCCTGGCTTGAACAACACCTCCTTCCTGGTCTTGTCAAGTCGGGCCTTGACCTTGGCTGCTTTGGCCTCAAGTGCTTCCTTGACCTTCTTGTGCATGTTCCGCACAAATTCGGCCTTAACTGCACCATCCCGGCTGCGGTACATGGGACTGGGCAGGTCGATTAGGTCCATAGGAACCTCAGGCTGAAAACCATAAACAACTTCAAAAGGAGAAAGGTTAGTAGCAGAGTGCCTCGCATGATTATAAGCAAATTCAATGAAGGGTAGGCATGATAACCAGTTCCTTAGATTCTTACCGACCGTAGCCCTCAGCAGTTGAGAGAGTGTACGGTTCACTACCTCAGTTTGACCATCGGTCTGGGGGTGGCATGTGGTTGAGAACATCAGCTTGGTACCTATCTTACCCCACAGTGTCCTCCAGAAGTGACTAAGGAATTTGGAGTCTCGGTCTGACACAATGGTCCTAGGCACACCGTGTAGACGAACCACCTCTTTGAAGAACAAGTCAGCCGTTTGGGTGGCATCATTGGTCTTATTGCATGCTATGAAATGTGCCATCTTAGAGAACCTGTCCACCACTACAAAAATGGAATCCTTGTGGTTTATCTTGGGTAAACCCAGACACAAAGTCCATAGAGATATCGATCCAAGGGTGGTTAGGAATAGGCAATGGCATATGTAAACCGTAGGGATGTGACCTGGACTTGGTCTGAAGGCAGACGGTGCATTTGGAACATAAGGCCTCTACATCTCGTTTCATGTTTGGCCAAAAGAAGTGGTCGGTGAGCACACTAAGGGTCTTATCCCGACCAAAGTGTCCCATGAGGCCACCACCATGGGCCTCCCGAACCAGCAACTCCCGCATGGACCCTTTGGGAATGCATAGTCTCCTCTCCTTGAACAGAAACCCTTCGTGTTGGTAATATGGACCGGATGCTCCTTGGGTGGTGTTCCTGAAAACTTCTTGAAAATCAAGGTCAGTAGCATAAGAATCTTTAATGAACTCAAACCCCATGATCTTAGCCTCCATGGTAGTGATGAGAGTGTATCGCCTAGACAAGGCATCAGCCACAACATTCTCTTTTCCCTTTTTGTACTTAATCACATATGGGAAGGTCTCCACAAACTCCAACCACTTGGCGTGTCTCCTCTTGAGTGTGGTTTGTCCTCTTAGGTGTTTAAGTGTCTCATGATCTGTATGGATAACAAACTCTTTAGACAAAAGATAATGTTGCCAAGTTTCTAGTGATCTTACTAGAGCATATAGCTCTTAGTCATCGGTTGGGTAATTGAGGGCAGCTCCACTCAATTTCTCACTAAAGTAGGCCATGGGCCGTCCCCCTTGCATGAGCACAACTCCTATGCCTGAACCTGATGCATCACACTCAATCTCAAAAGTTTATCAAAGTTAGGCAAGGTGAGGACAGGTGCATGAGTCAAGCTATGCTTAAGCTTGTTAAAGGACTCTTCCTGAGCTGGTCCCCAAGTAAAGGATACATTCTTCTTAATCACCTAGGTCACTGGGGAAGAAATGGTGCTGAAGTCCTTGACAAACCGTCGGTAGAAGCTGGCCAGTCCATGGAAACTGCGGACATGCCCAATGGTGGTTGGGGTGGGCCATTCTTGTATTGCCTTGATCTTCTCTTCATCACCTTTAGTCCCTGTGAACTCACAACAAAACCTAAAAAGACCACTTGATCAGTGCAAAACACACATTTCTTAAGGTTGCATATAATCCTTCACTCCTCAGGGCTTTCAGTACTAGTTCTAGATGACCAACATGCTCGGTTAGGCTATGGCTATAGATCAGGATGTCATCAAAGTACACGACCACAAACTTACTGATGTATGGTCTTAGAACCTGATTCATGAGTCGCATGAATGTGCTTGGGGCGTTGGTGAGGCCAAAGGGCATCACTAGCCATTCATACAACCCTTGCTTGGTTTTGAAGGCAGTCTTCCATTCGTCTCCTTCCTTCATACGGACTTGGTGGTATCCACTCCTAAGATCAATCTTAGAAAACACAGTAGAACCACTTAGTTCATCCAACATATCATCTAATCTAGGAATAGGGTACCGATATTTGATGGTTATGTTGTTGATGGCACGGCAGTCCACACACATTCGCCATGATCCGTCCTTCTTGGGCACCAATAGGACTGGTACGGCACATGGGCTAAGACTCTCACGGATGTAGCCCTTGTCCATAAGGTCTTGGACCTGTCTCTCTAACTCCTTGGCTTCCTCAGGGTTGACTCGGTAGGCAGGTCGGTTGGGTAGGGGTGCTCCGGGTACTAGATCAATCTGGTGTTCTATGCCACGGATAGGGGGTAGGCCGGCTGGGATCTCTTCCGGGAAGACATCCTTATACTTCTCCATAAGGTCTTGCACCTCAGTTGGTACGTCATGGGCCTCAAATCCTGCAAAACAACCTTCCTTAAAGATCATTAGTAGCACCTGCGTCTCATGGTTTAAAGACTTGATCACTTGACCTGAGGTTAGGTAAAGGTTAGTCTTACTTACCTTGTGCGTCTGGGACATTGCCTTTTGCATGTCATGGACCTCCTGGGGGCTGAGTGGTGTCAGGGTGTGCTTCTTGTGGTTGTGGGTAAAACTATAGACATTGGTTCGACCGTGGTGAAGGGTCTCCTTGTCAAACTGCCAAGGCCTCCCTAGAAGCAAATGGCCGGCTTGCATAGGCACCACATCACACTTGACCTGATCATGGTACTTACCAATGCTGAAGGAGATCACCACTTGCTCGGCTATCTTAAGTTCAGTCTCATCATTGAGCCACTTAAGCCGGTAAGGCCTAGGGTGGGTGGTCTTAACCAGTCCTAGCTTGTCAACAAGATACTTGCTAGCCACGTTAGTACAAGAACCACCATCAATGATCAAGCTACATACCTTGTGATCGATGTTACACCTAGTGTGGAAGATGTTTTCCCTTTGGATCGTCTCTGGATCGAATAAGGCACTAAGGGATCGCCTGGTAACCAGCAACTCTCCAGTCTCTGGATGGTCGATCACCTCATCATCCGTGTCAAGGGGTTCCTCTTCTGCCTCGTCTTGGGATTCATATTCCCCATCGGCCTTGATGACCATCACACGTTTGTTCGGGCAGTCCTTTGCATAGTGTCCCTTGCCCTGACATTTAAAACAAGTAATGTCACGGGTCCGTTGAGCTTGTGCTTGAGACTTACCTGGGTCGGATGGTCCGGTTCTGGTTGGCTCAGGCTGATTCCTCTTGAAACGGCTGTCCACTTCAATAGCCTTGCCCTTGTCGGCACCCTTGGAACCGGTTGAGGTCCAGGGGGTCTTGTTCCTGGCAGTGGACACATTCTTCCTCCGGATGTGTTGCTCAGCTTGGATAGCATAGTGGAGCAGGTCATGGAAGTTCTCATAGGGTTGTCTTTCCACCTTGCGTGCAATGCGGTCTTGTAGACCGTCTAGGAATTGGGCCATTAGGGTGTCCTCGGTCTCACGGGTCTTGAGTTTGTTGCGTAGGGACTCAAACTCTTCAAAGTACTCCTCCACTGACCTAGTTCCCTGCGTCAATTTACGAAAACGTTTCTGTAAGTCCCGTTGGTAATAGGTTGGAACATACCTGGTGCGAAGCTTGGATCGCATCTCGTCCCATGTATCCACCCTATAGGCTCTACCAGCATCGGCAACCTCACGATCCCACCATGCGAAGTGCATTGTCAGTGAGTTGGGCTGCGGCTAGGGCAATCTTCTTGGCATCAGAATACCGATAGTAGTCAAAGATGTACTCCATGCGCCTTTCCCATTCTACATATGCATCCGGGTTGACCTTTCCAGCAAAGGTGGGTGGGTTTAATTTGAGGTCTTTGCCTCCTTGCCACGGAACCTCCTCATCGTGGTTCCTCCTTCGGATGGGACTCCCATCTCCCTGGATCCGATGCTCCCCTCGTACCCCTGCCCTTCCACGGCCTGGTCTGCGGGCACCTCGGTTGGGTGGTTCGGAGTCGGAGCTATCACCCTCGGTTTGGGATCGGGGATCCTCCAGGTACGGGTGGTTCCTGCCTCTGGGTCGGGGTTCTCCTTCCCGGTTTCCTTGCTCCAGCCGAGCAAGTTGGGCTGTCACGGCTGCTAGGGCATTGTTGAGTTGTGCTTGGCCGGTGAGTAGTTGTGCATTGATCTCGGCTTGGGTGGGTGCACCTTGACCTAGATCTCCCATGCTCACTACAAAGAAAGAAAAGAAATCGATAGAAAGGAATAGAGAAGGTAGTCTTATATAAGACAATTTGGAAATAAGGAAAAAGGAAATATAACTTATGCAAAAATGGAAATCGGACAAGTAGTATCTAAAATATTGGAAATTAAATCGAATGCAACCTAAAAAGGAAAGTATGGTTCGATTGATTGCAAGGGAATATTGTGCATTTCGTTTAAGGAAAGTGTTTAAGTGAAAACCCTAGCAATCTCGGCAAGTAAGTGTTGCCCAAGCAAAACCCTACTAAACCTATCGGCTATGGCCGCAACTAACACAACCTAATCTTCTTCTCTTTTTTTTTGAGTTTTCGAATGCAACTAACAAATGCAAGAAAGTGATATGTAAAGGAGCAAGAAAGAAATACAACCGGGTGTGTAGGATTCCTTTTGGCTCTGATACCAAAATGTTACAGCCCGAGGTTCAGGGTACACGGATTGGTACGAGGGCTGCTGAGGATTCCGGACGTGGTACGTACGGATGGATCGGGTGGGACGATGCGATGGGACTGGTCCGGGTGTGCGATTGAACCTGAGAAACAATAAACCTTTTTGTGAGTTTTTATGTTTGAAAAGATGAACAAAATAAGCTAAATGATGATAATGAAAGACAAGTGATTTTTATGGGTTTTTGTTTAAGAATGCAAGGATAAACTAGATGGTATGCGATTGATGTATGAATCAAAAGAAAAGGATAGAAGTATGGATTGATGGATCCTTGTTGCTGGACGTGTGTCTCTCTCAACAAGAACAAGGGATGAATGATGAGTGAGGATGGGATTCGGCTTGTTGGATGTGTATCTCTCCCAAGCTGAATCGATGGATGGAATGGAATGAAGAATCGCCACAAGTTTGGTGATGAAAACTTGATAAGATTCGATCTCCTCCTTGGCTGGTTTCACACGCAGATTTAGAGAGAGAGGCTAGGGTTTCTTGCTAGGGCAAACTGACTCATATATTGATAATAAGATGAAAATACAAGACCACTTATATGGGGTTTATATAGGACCCGATGTGGTTTGCCCTTCTAGGGGACTTGAAGCAAAACAACATGAAGTTCAATGCATAAAGGCCTAAACAACAAGTGGGCCGACTCCTTAGACTCTAAACAAGGCATAAACAATTTGCCTTAACTTATTGGACTCGAAAATAAATAAAAGGACTTAACAATTTGCCCATAAGTCTTTAAAATAGAAATTGCAACACAATTTAAAAACCACAAACCAAAAACAATAAACCGGTTAGAAATCAAAATGAAATCTTACCTGCTTACCTTTGTGGTCTAAGTGGATTACTCAGATGCTGGTTGGGTTGAGCTTGGGTCTTGACCAAGGTTGCAAACGGATATGATCAGACTGCCCCGGTTCTGGACGAGTGATTGGAATTGGGGTGTTCCGGCTTGGTCTTGAACCTCTACTGGACCATCTTGAATCTTCAGTTGAACCATCTCTTCAATAAGAACTTGGTCTTGCTCTTCTTGGTTGAGGATCTCTTGGACAGACTTGGAGAATCCAGCTCTAATGACCTTGGCTCCGTTCCGGGTGGTTGGACCGTGTCGGATGATAGGAACCTCTACTTGGATGGCCGCATCATGGACCTTCAAAATTTCTAAAAACCAGATGCTACAAGATTCGAGTAAGTCTTGCCAGAGCAAATGAAAACAATGGGAGTCTGGAGACGTGCCAACGATGAGGAGATCTTAGAGACATAGACGTCCGGTCTTAATGGATTGTGCCATAGCATGTGTCCAATTATTTGCTAGGAGTGGAAGATTGCCTTTAATTGAACAAGGACTAGGACATGGGTCTTTACTATATCGGTATGCCTACCATTGGGCGTATACACAAATGGAATTAGAAATTGCAATGATTTTTGGCAATTTTCACCTTTGTGACATGTTAGTGTAAGAGGACAACCATGGGCTGGAATTCCTGGACTTGTTACATACTTGAATTCAGGAACCGAGTGAGCGTCCCAAGTGATGACGATCCAAAGGAAAAGATCTTAGGACAAGTTCCCAAGTTACAACATTCAACACATTCGGACGGTGCAAATATGTAGCAGGACTGGAAGAAGAACTACCATTAGCACGAAACGAGGAAGGTTGTTATTTCACAGATTTCATAGTAGAGGCGTGTTAGCCGATAAATGAGGAACATTGAGTTCATAGCCGATTACTGCAAGAGTTACATGTGTTACAATGGAAATGAGACGTGATAACTATGGATTTCATTGTTGGATCAGCAAGGACATGGTGATAAACCTATGCTGAGTGAAAATTTATGTAGTTGGTATTGGGGTGGTTAAGGTATCTACCATTAGTTGACAATGTGTACGATAATAACTACAACATGAGCATTGGGATGACTGTACGAGCTTGTATTTGAGAAAATCATGGAAATCCTTATGCTTAGCCAATGTAGGGGAGAACTTGGTCCTAGATCCCGAAGTGACCCAAGAAAACATCTAAACAAGTGGAACTGCTTGATGTGGAGCCTAAGTAAACACATCAGCATCAGATGATAGAAACAACAAGTGTTGTAAGGGTTTGGAATATGCAAGCTCTCTCTCACATCCATTATATCAACAGTGTGGAAGAACATGCATTGTGAGAGGTCAGGATCAGACGAAACCAGACGAGATACAACGGAATTCGCTGACAAGGCGATATTAAAGTGTGAAAGATTGAGTCTTTTGGATGGAAAGAGGCAAGAACGATGGTAGTGAGAGAGAGAGCGTGTAACGACCTGCTTCCGGAGTATTTTTGAATAAGATAGATCGTGTGAGGTTTAATTCTGCGATTTTTTTTTAATATGGAAACAGTTGTGCTCATTGAAGATGGGACAAAAAAGATATATTTTTACTATGTATTGGATGTTTAGTGAGAACTTGGAACAATTGCAGATTAGGCTAAATGATGGTAAACTGATCATGGAATGATCGTAGCCTAAATAAAGAAAAGAACGAAACTACAAGTTAATTAAGGAATTTTGGCTATCGGGCAGTGCATATTTCAAGTATGGAAAGTTTGAATAGTCATCGCTGCGTATTAAGTAGAAGGAAAGTCGGATATTCGAGAATCAATTAAGGAAAGTATCGCAGAGAAGGGATCATGCATTGATGGTGAACTTTGACCGAGACAAATAAAGAAACTGACATTAATTATCCGGATTGGTGAGCAAGTTCAAGAAACCTATAAAAGGAACCTTGGTACTCATTTCTTAAAAAACAACAAAAAAGGTAGTAGTCTTAGAGAGTGTTAAAGAAAGAAGAAAGTCCTAGATAGAGAGTTCGCCAAGGGAGGATGGCATAAATTCTCGCTGGAAAACACAACAAGATTCAAAGTCTTTGATCTTTTAAATAAATTCAGGTGAGGATGTGATTCGTGGCAACTTGTTAACATAGTTTTTAGGGAACTAGATATGATTATGCTAGGATGTATGAATGAATAAGGCATTTTATGGAAAATTCATTCTTCGTTCTTTGAAGTAATATTCAGGGACCAAAAAACGTTCTTCGTGTTTGTAGGATATGTCATGCCAGATTGTGTGTATTGATGGTAAAATTAAATTAAATTGTTTATGTGTAAAAGTAGGATTTGATCTAAATTGAATAGCATGTTAAATGAAATATTGTCAAGTAATGGGTTAAACTAATGAACTTAAATATGGAAAGTACAAAATTAAGTGAATAAACTTAGATAAGGAAAGTACATGGTTAGGTGAATGAATTTAAATAAGGAAGGTATGAGATTAGGAAAATGAACTTATAAAAAAATATGTTTTGGCTCTTGGCCGTAAAAGATGCTATGATCTTTTTTGGCTTCGGGCCATATGTTGGCTTCAGCCATTATGGACCTTTGGGTTTGAGTGCTTTGGGACGTATGAGTGACCGATCGGTCGAATGGCTTCGGGCCATGTATGATTTGGCCACGGGCTGTGTATGATTAGCTTCATCCCGTAAGTGACCTTCGGGGTCGAGAATGATTATAATGTATAAGTGAATGAAAATACGTAAAATGTATAAGTAAAGATAAATAGTTCAACGAAGAAAGTTAATTATAAAGAGGAAATGGAATGGTAGGTTACTCGAACGAAATGGGATGTTATGTTGTTTGAACAAAATTGAATGTTAGGATGCTATAACGAAATAGATTGCTAGGATGCTAGAACGGAATGGAATGTTAGGATGCTAGAATGAATTGAAATGCTAGGTTGAAAGAATGAAATGGAATGTCAGATCGCTATACAAGATTCATTGTAATGTTAGATATGTTACGGGTTCCATGTGGGAAATTTTGAGCATTCTCACAGAGTATTTTTGTATGCTCATGCCTCCTTTTGTGATGCAAGTAAGGTTTAATTGTGTTTACCGGAGCACGAGTCTAGAAAGACCATCGGGAAAGAGTGTTTGAACTTTGAGTAATGTTTTGGGAATTTCGATCAATCTGTCTTGTGGTAATGCTACCAATTTTAAGTATTTGGTTTTGAATTTCATTAATAAAGTTGCAGTATTTCTTTATATTCTTCCTTTAAAAATGGATTGATCATTACTTAGAATTTTCAACATGTTTTGAAATATTTATGGGTTAGGGTGTTTTAATTTGGTATCAGAGGGGGTAGAACACTCAGTTGTATCCTAGCTGGCTGCTTTTTGTAAATGAGATTTGTGGGTAAGGGTGAAAAAGAACCGATGGTCTAGGTCTCGCTTGAAGGATGTGTTGTATGATGTTTCTAAGATATATCTTAGTATGTGTTTATGATTGGATTGCTTAGACAATGTCTAAGCGAAATTGTGTTCAAGACTTTGCAGGAAGTTAGTGAAACTAACTTATGTCTTGTTAAGGATGAAAAAGTGTTGATTATCAAGTTTTCATAAGGTAGGTAATCAAGGTATCAGTTTTTTTTTGTCGGCAGGAGTAAGTAGGCTTAAAGTCGGGTTGAATAACTGAATATTTGACTCCCCTGTTATTCACCCATCTTTCTTTCCCCTTTTAGGTGTGACTGACGCGCAAGAGTGATCCGTATGCGATTGGTGCTTTTGGGGTGTTTTTCTTCGCCGTATTTTTAGACTTCTACTTTATTAAATTATCCGCATTTATTCATGTTTTATTTTATATTTTGGAGTTATGGTGTTTGGAGATTATTTATGACATTTAATGAATGAAGTTTTAAAGATTATTATTATTTATTTTATTATTTAAGGAAATGCGGGTGTTCCAGTTACATTGATGATGAGGACATATTTGATGGTTAAGTCACAAGTTAAGTTTACTCGAATGGCTCAAAGTAATTCAGAAAATAATAGAATAACCCACAAAAGTCTAAAATTACTAAAATAAATTTATGGTCGAAAATGCACTTTTTTACAGTTATGACCAAAATATTATATTTCAAAATTGTCATTTATTTTTTTGGATAAACCTCTGATGGCAGATTTATTTAACAAAAAATAAATCTACCGGGATATAAATTTGTTAATCTAAATTGTTGTTAAATTTATATATTCCATGTATGTGGTGGCAGACTTTTGTGTCACGATAGATATTTAAAAGATGGCAGACTCGTGTTTCCGATTTAATGTTGTCGATTGATTTATCTATTTTAGTTTTTCCTATGTAGTAACGGATTTTTTTTCAAAATAATCAGATTTTCCGAGTAGTTAGAGTTTTGAGACAGATATGTTTATCGACAAAAGAAATAATTTATTTTACAAATATGTTTATCCGATTTAAATTTGCAGCAAACTTTTGTATTCATTAGGTGGCAGATTTGTAAAATTGCCATTTTGACGGCAGACTTTTGCAATAAATTATAATTACTAGAGTGTGACGAAATTCAAATTTTTGGCTAAATTCATATAGATTTTGGTTTAAATTAAATTGGATTTTGTTTTAGATTGACTGAATTTTGTTATAATTAATTTTGAAATTTGGTTTAGATTTATTTTTTGTATAACTTAATTTAAACCAATTTTGAACTTTGATTTAGGTTAAGAGTCATTACGGCCACACTTTCCCAATTTAGGGTTTTCCTTCTTTGTCGTATTTTTCATGTTACATTTCATGCAACAACACGTCCTCTATTTTCATAGTGATTTACAATTGCATCTTATAATTAATATTGAGTGAATAATGATGGAACACATAATTCTCGTCTGTGGGGAGTGGAAAGCCCAGAAAATTATGTAGTTATTTAAATTAGATAATGAGCGAGGTAGCATATTGCTTGTTGCAAACGAGGACACCCAATTTAATAATTTTGTGACAATCATACATTAGGATTACGAAATTGATTTTGCAGAAAAAGACTTGGAACTGAGGCACCTTTATTCGAAGCAAAATCAACACAAACAAAGCATTGGCACACCACATGTGAAAATAGGAAAAAAATAGGCAGTTTTATGCATAGAAGAAGAAGAGGAAGAAGAAGAAGAAGAAGAAGAAGAAGAAGAAGAAGAAGAAGAAGAAGAAGAAGAAGAAGAAGAAGAAGAAGAAGAAGAAGAAGAAGAAGAAGAAGAAGAAGAAGAAGAAGAAGAAGAAGAAGAAGAAGAAGAAGAAGAAGAAGAAGAAGAAGAAGAAGAAGAAGAAGAAGAAGAAGAAGAAGAAGAAGAAGAAGAAGAAGAAGAAGAAGAAGAAGAAGAAGAAGAAGAAGAAGAAGAAGAAGAAGAATTTTTTACAAATATGATTTATGCAAGATTCCCAAAGACACAAGAAAGAGAGTCTCCAATTACTATATTCGATTTGCACTCATTCAAATTTGACGTAGGGCAAATTTTTAATTTGAAAGATGCATTGGAGACTTGTCTGAAGATATGTTCTGTTGTCCAACATTTCGATTCTGATGTGGATAATTCTACAGCAAAGCTGTATCATGTATAATGTTGGATGGAAGGTTATACGTGGAAGCTTAGAGCTTCACTAGTAGATGAATCTTCAAATTTTACAATCCTAGTATATGTAGATGAACATACCTGCTCCGTAACAGAACTTTTACAATACTGTCTTTTGTATATTGCAGATGTATTACTGGAAAGCTCGTCGTGCACTTATAGCTTCTAGAGATCTCGTAATGGGTTCTTTTTAGAGTGGATACCAGGAATTATCTACTTACCTGCACATGATTAGAATATCAAATCCCGGGACAGTTACTCGACTGGAAGTTGATACAAACAACATATCTAAGTACTTATTCCTTGCATTCACACTATCATTAATGGCTTTCCATTTATGAGGAAGGTTTTGGTGGTTGATGTAAAATTTTTGCAAGGGAAATACAAAGGAACGCTTCTGATTGTAACATCACAAGATGGTAATTTTTAAATCTTTCCAATTTTGTTTGCTGTTGTTAACACAGAAATAATGAATCATGGACATGGTTTTTTCACCAACTCAGTTGTGTGATACCCGATGATGAAGGATTGACGTTAATATCTGACACAGGCATAAGTCAATAGGGAAAGCTATTGCAGTGGTCTATCCATTTCCAAGTAGAGGAATTTACACGTACCACTTATATAAAAACAACTTGTTACGGTACAGAGGGCGTGGTTTGATTGGATTGGTAAAAAGAAGCCGCCAACTCTTTTAGGTTAACTGACTTTCAAGCAACCTTTGAGACAGTCAAAGAGTTAAATCCAACTTTGCATGCATATTTGGAATTTGCTGATGTACGTAAGTGGGCACGAGCTCATTTTAGATGTGACAGAATAACCTGCTTACAAGTAACATAGCTGAATCCATAAACATAGCTTTGTCAGGTGCTAGAAGCTTGCTAGTTATGCACCTTCTAGAGTCAATTTGATTAATGATGACACGCTGGTTTTCAACAAGAAAACATGACGCTGATTTGATGAAGACCTCTCTTACTCGTGGTGTAGACAAGGTGTCGGAGGTAATATATTTTGAATCAGGTTATGTGTTTCGTTAGACTGTTTGCTAATATACTAAGCTTTGACATTTGCAAGTATGGATACATATTGCTAATCTACTAAAGGTTCAAGCAATAGACATTCATCACTCACAAGCGATGGGAGTCTCGTCTTTACATGTTGTAAATCTGACCGAGAAGACATGTTCTTGCCGTAGATTTGATTTGGAGAAGCTACCATGTGATTATGCTATAGATGATGTGGAAGCTAGAAAGATATCACGTATATCACTTTGTCACCATTACTATCGGAAGAAATACCTTTACATATAAGACTTTGAAGAAACACATATAAACACTAAAGATCTTTTGTTTCTCTTATATCTTAGCATAGAACAAGAGTGGGACTTTGATTACCTTATCTTACAAAGGGATTTCGTGTAACTCAAAGCTTGGAATAGAGTTGAAATACTCTTTAAGGAAAGCAAGGCAATTTAATCATTATCCAAGTATATAATTCACAACTTTTCGAGTTACAACCCAAATATAAACAACAATCTTAAATAGTATTCTCTTGTGAATTATGGTTGGTGTGTCTCTGCAAGAGATGACATCAAAGTTTGGAAAGTTAAATAAGTTTGACGGAGTAGACTTTAGAAGATGGAAATATAAGATGCATTTTCTCCTCACAAATCTGAATGTAGTGTATGTTCTAAGCATGCATATGCCTATTGTGCCAGAGGATGCTGAAAACGATTCTTTGGATGAGACAAGGAAACAACTTAAATGGGAAAATGACGATTACATATGACGTGGCTATATCTGAACTGTATGTCAGATCCTCTCTTTGATGTTTATCAGAATGTCGAATCCGCAAAAGAGTTGTGGGATGCGTTAGAAGCAAAGTACATGGCTGAGGATGCTTCTAGTAAGAAGTTACTTGTTAGTAATTTTAATAAATACAAGATGTCTGATTCTAAGCCAGTTATGGAGCACTACAATGAATTGCTTCATATACTAAGTTAATTTTCGCAACACAACATGAAGAACGATCAATCTATCTCAATATCGAGTATCATCGATAAATTACCACCTTCATGGAAAGATATTAAACACAGGTTAAATGAAAAAAAGAAGAGTTGTCTCTTGTACAGCTTGGCATCCATTTGCGCATAGAATAATCTCTAAGGGCGCAAGATGTTGCGGCCATCAAACCAGCAGCTCGTCCAGAGTCTCACCAAATTGCCCATACCAACTAGTGTAGAGGTTCCAGCGACATAGGTTCAGTCCAAGGCAAATATCTCAACAACCAGAAGGTATTTTGGAGTGAAACCAATTTTAAAATAAGGCTTACTCATCAAGGCAGCACTGAGGCTGTGAATTTCAAGAACATATGAAAGGACCAAGAAGTTATGGATTTTACAAAATGGAGGTTTCCCATCCCATCCAGTTGTGAGGTTCAGCCTTTAGAAGTGAAGATCAGTCCAACCAAGAAGCGGCCTTATCCAGTATCTAAAATTGGATTCAATAGGATTTTATTATATTTCCAGAATGACCGAAATCAGAAGGATTGGTCATGGGAAAACCAAGATACAATCAATTTCCCAAAACCGGTCAAACCGATATCAATTGGGGAAAGTTTCCAACAATTCGATTTGACTCGAACCAAACCTTTCTCTGGGAGCCAGGAGACATTCTTAGACATCCAGAAGGTTTAAAAGAAGTCCTAGGCGTCCTAACATGCTCCAGCAACCAGAGGATTAGGAGAATCCTCATTAACAACAACTTACCATATTTGGAGCCTTGGTATTTAAAAGACTAACAGCTATTTCCCCAGCTCCTGCACGTCCAGAAGGTCCCAAGAAAGCTCTCTTATCCCCTTAAACCGTCCAGGTTCAAGGAAAATCAGATTCTTTGCTTGGAGCCAAATTCCCTACAATCACTCCAACAGCTAGTTTCCGATTTTCTTGCTTTCTTTTTGATTTGTTTCCTTCCTAATTATTTTAGAACGTTTGTAACCTTTGTCTCTGAAAATTATATAAGCTCCTAGACGTCCATTTTAACCAGGACCCTCAATCATCTAGTTAATGTAAGTTTATTCAGTTTTTATCAAAATGTTCTTTCCATAAAATCGATTGTCTTTAGGATTCTAGTGTGTGCAGTGCTTTAGTCCTATTGATTCGTGGTCTTACAGGTTGTTTGCGGATTCATCAGCCTTGAGGAACACAGATTGAGAGAGTCAATCACATCGTGCCATCATCCCACCAGATTCAGAGATTCAATCAACTCATCATCCGCAAATCCCCTTCAATTCCATCCTTTGATCAAGCTAAGAGTGATACACATCCAGCAGCTTGATTCCGCCATATCTATCCTTTTCCTTTATCTATTTTCATTGTTTAGTTCATAGAATAAACCACATCTCATTTGTTTTCCATTTGTTTCAGGCTTGCAAGGTAGATTCTAGACATATTGATAAGTCGATCATTTCTTGGTCGACCCGATTTGCACATCCATCCATACTCAGGATGACCCCCATTCTACGCTGTAACATTTTTGTATCAGAGATAAATTTCCTGAATCAGGTCCCTTCTATCCTTGCATCATATTTAGTTTTGCATTTGTTTTCATCATTAAATCGAAAAAGCCATAAAAACTGTTTTTTTTTCTTCTATTTTTGTGTTCTTGCTCATTATAAATTGAAAAACAGAAAAATAGTGAGGTAGGGGACGACTTTGTGTTTAGTTTTATTCATATTATTCAGAAAAAAAAAAGAAAAACGTGTTTGCATTTATTTTGTTATTTGTTTCCATTTTAGAAAACCATAAAAAAAATCTGCATTCCATATTTGTTTCTTGAGTAAATATTGCTTTTAAAAAAAAGGAGATAGACATTTGAATCATTTAGATTTTGTGCATATCATATCCTGCATTGCAAAAAAAATTTAAAAATCATTTAGCTTAGTGTATATCATTTTGGTCCAACCAAACTTCATTGATTCCATTTTCGGTTCTTTGCATTGTATAACAAGGAAAAACTCAAAAATAAATATCATTGTTAGTTTGCATTTCATATTTACTTTTAATTGTGTTTATTATCACTTCATATTGTCTTCATTTCGTGCTTGCATCAGAAAACCAAAAGAGAAAAAAAAAATCATTTAGCATAGATTATATCATATCGGTCCAACCATTGCATATTATTTTCTTTTAGTCTAAGTTGCATTATTTCCAGTTCTTGCACGACCAGAACTTCCCTATATCTTCACTTGATCCCTAAGAGTGTTTTCAGGAAGCAATGGTAGGAGAAGAACACGTCCAAACTCAGCTGGCTACACTGAACCAGCAATTGGCATCCTTGCAAGCAATCAAAGGCCGGATATCTCAGCTGGAGAAAAGGAACAAAGCACAAGGCCAACGACCTCAGCAAGGAGAAAGAAGTTTTGTGGATGCACCAGAGACTGCATATGTTGAGCCAAAGCCACAAGATCCTTCAAGGATCAACCCACAACCAACTTCTCAAACTCTTAGCCATCATGTTGATAATTATCGGTTTGATTCTAAATCTCTTGCTGATAAAGTTAGGCTTTTTCAATTTGCAGGTAAAAGAGGTTACCTAAGATGGGAAAGAAATACTGATGAATGGTTCTACTACAACAACATCCAGAGAGAGGAGAGGTTGTCTTATGCCATTGATCAACTTAGAGAAGATGTCTTTAAGTGGTGGATCCAAGAAGAGGATAATAGAAGGTTTTACAAGGAACCAGCTATCAAAACGTGGGGATAACTTAAGGAAGTAATGAGGCGTGAGTTTGCACCAGATTTCACAAGTTCTGAAATCCAGGAACTATATCCAAGGAGGTATCCAACTCATGATTCCAAAGATTCCAAAAGAAAGGTGTCAAAAGATGGACAAAGAAGCTTGCCTTCACAAGGCAGCATGCGGCCAAACCAAGCCCACACCACTGGCCATTTCTTATACCAGAAGAGAGACATCCCAGAGGCCAGGGAGGTGAGTAAAAGTGTCGGCCAAGACACTTTGAGCAGGACCAAAACAGAACCAGAACCAGCTACTATGCAAGTAAAGGCTAAGGTAAGTCCTACACTTGATGATATGGTCCATGAATCACCTACTGCTTGTATGATGCACTTGTCTTTGTCAAAAGGTGTTGTAACAGGAACCAAGGAGCATGAGACCCAAGAAGAGGAAGTCCCAGATGTCATCCTTGTGATGGACCAGAAGAAACACCAAGACACAATAGCACCCATGTTGCTTAATGAAGCCAAACCAGTTCTAGAAATGTTCAACCAAGGTAAGTTTCTAACACCACCTTTGGACATTGGTACTGACATGTGTGTTCTTGGTACATGAAGAACCAAAGGAAAGCTATAAGCTTACTGAGGTTCAAAGAGAGGAACCAGACTATAAGCTCAGTCATGAACCACCACACAAGTGGAAATCGAAATTTGAACAATGTCTTGTTCAAATGCTAAGACTTAAGGTATGTTTCACATTAGACCAGAATTTTATTATTAAATCCAGGACAAGATTAATGCACTTGTCTTGTTCAAGAGTATGTGAAATAGGTTCAGGAAACAAGGAGTACACTGCTCCAATGAAAGAGGCCCCAAACATGGTGTTAATTGGTACTAGACAAGTACAAAGAATTGCTGAACCAAGGCAATTAAAGGCCAGCCTAAGCAAGGTAAATGTCTCTAGTTTGAATTCGTCCTTACACTTTATAAGGCAGACATATTCCCTTGTCTTTGCCAAAAAGGTTTGATCCAGGAATACAAATAAGAGAAGAGTATGCAAACCAAGGACAAGAGTTGCAAAGAAGGCAACCAACAAAAACAAGTTGTCCAAAGAAGAAAATAATTCTTCAACTTGTAAAAGCTATCAAAGTAAGTCTGGAAATTTCACATTATGTTTATCAGTGTCCAAACACAGATATAATGCACTTGCTTTTTGTCCAGAATGCTGAGATTATCTCAGGTTGCAAAGGAAAAAGCTTCAAAGACATTCCACCGGATGATCTTAAGATGCTAGGAGAACAACCTCCAAGGAAGATCAGAAACTTGGACACCCAAAATTTGAAGAACCATCCACTCCAGGCGTGATCCTTTCACACCTTTTCAAAGAAGAGCCACCTGATGCACCATGCATCACCAAACCGAAATTATACCAAGGTAAGGCTCTAGACTTTCAAAGGAGAATGAAACCTGACTTGCTCTATCTTGGTGCAGGTTATCCAGTTTTGAGGTCAAAACCTTCACAAGGGGGAGGGAATGTTGCGGCCATCAAACCAGCAGCTCATCCTGAGTCTCACCAAACTACCCATACCAACCAGTGTAGAGGTTCCAGCGACATAGGTTCAGTCCAAGGCGAATATCTAAACAACCAGAAGGTCTTTTTGAGTGAAACCAATTTTAAACGAAGGCTTACTCATCAAGGAAGCACCGAGGATTTTAATTTCAAGAAAATATTCTAGGACCAAGAAGTTATAGATATTACAAAATGGAGGTTTCCCATCCCATCCAGTTGCGAGATTCAGCCTTTAGAAGTGAAGATCAGTCCAACCAAGAAGCGGCCTTATCCAGTATCTAAAATTGGATTCAATAGGAGTTTATTATATTTCCAGAATGACCGAAATCAGAAGGATTGGTCATGGGAAAACCAAGATACAATCAATTTCCAAAAACCGGTCAAACCGATATCAATTGGGGAAAGTTTCCAACCAATTCGATTTGGCTCGAACCAAACCATTCTCTGGGATACAGGAGACACTATTAGACATCCAGAAGGTTTAAAAGAAGTCCTAGGCATCCTAACATGCTCTAGCAACCAGAGGATTAGGAGAATCCTCATTAACCACAACCTACCATATTTGGAGCCTTGGTATTTAAAAGACCAACAGCTATTTCCCTAGCTCTTGCACGACTTCAGAACCTTCCAGGCCATCCATAAGGTCCCAATAAAGCTCTCTTATCCCCTTAAACCGTCCAGGTTCAAGGCAAATCAGATTCTTTGCTTAGAGCCAAATTCCCTACAATCACTCCAACGGCTAGTTTCCGATTTTCTTGCTTTCTTTTTGATTTGTTTCCTTTCTAATTATTTTAGAACGTTTGTAACATTTGTCTCTGAGCATTATATAAGCTCCTAGACGTCCATTCTAACCAGGACCCTCAATCATCTAGTTAATGAAAGTTTATTCAATTTTTATCAAAGTGTTCTTTGCATAAAATTGATCGTCTTTAGGATTCTAGTGTGTGAAGTGCTTTAGTCCTATTGATCGTTGTCGTACAGGTTGTTTGTGGATTCATCAGCCTTGAGGAACACAGATTGAGAGAGTCAATCACATCGTGCCATCATCCCACCAGATTGAGAGATTCAATCAAATCATCATCCGCAAATCCTCTTCAAGTCCATCCTTTGATCAAGCTGAGAGTGATACACATCCAGCAGCTTGATTCCGCTATATCTATCCTTTTCCTTTATCTATTTTCATTGTTTAGTTCATAGCATAAACCGCATCTCATTTGTTTTCCATTTGTTTCAGGTTTGCAAGGTAGATTCTAGACATATCGATAAATCGATCATTTCTTGGTCGACCCAATTTGCACATCCATCCATACTCAGGACGACCCCCATTCTGGGTTGTAACACAAGAGGGTGAAAAACCGAAAAATAATGAGGCTGGTACTTCTGCCATCAATATGATGGAGGAAGGTGTGAGTTCTAAGAAAAAATGGAACAAACGCTCCTTTAATAACAACACCTACAATGGATCTAACAAAAAGCTCAAGAGCATTTGTTGGAATTGTAACAAACCGGGTCACTTAAGTCGTGATTGCCAAGCAAGGAAGGATGAAAATAAAATGGGACATAACCGTTTGGGACAAGGGTCTAAGGTCCAAGGTCCATCCACTCATCAAGGTCAATTATGTATTAAAGATTTATGACGCATTTTATGTGCAGGATGATGGAGTGGCATGGTGTATTGACTCGGGTGCAACAACACATGTTTGCAGGGATCGTGAATGGTTCATTACATATGAGGAAGTTCAAGATGGATCCGTACTTCATATGGAAAACGAGTCAACTGCCCCAATCCTAGGTCGTGGAAGAGTGGTGTTAGAGTATAGTTCTGGAAAAACCCTTGTCGGATCTCCCACCCGGTTGCAAGCCTGTAGGCTGCATATGAATCTTCAAAAAGAAGATGGAAGTTGATGGAACAATCGACAAGTTTAAAGCCCGACTAGTTATTCAAGGCTTTGAACAAAGGGAAGGTATTGATTATTTTGGTACATATGCTCCAGTTGCTAGAATCTCTTCTATAAGATTATTAATAGCTTTGGTAGCAATTAATAACCTTGTGATTCACCAAATTGATGTTAAGACAGCGATCGTAAATGGTATTTTGGAAGAACATATGTATATGAAGCAACCTGAAAGTTTTGTTATGCCTGGTAATGAGCATAAGGTGTATAAGTTGATCAAGTCATTGTATGGGCTAAAGCAAGCACCTAAGTAGTGGCATCAAAGGTTTGATGAGGTTGTCTTATCAAGTGGTTTCAAGTTAAACCAATCGGATAAGTTCTTATATAGAAAATTTGATGAATTAATGGAGTAATCATTGTACGTTGATGACATGTTGATCTTTGGTACTGACCTTAGACAAGTAGAGCTTACAAAAGAATTTTTATCATCAGCTTTTGCAATGAAAGACATGGGGGAGGTGGATGTGATTCTTGGAATTAGAATCAAATGTGAAAACAAAGGACTATCCTTGAAACAATCTCATTACATTGAGAAAATTCTTAAAAAGTTCAATTGTGAGAATTTTCTCCAATGAGCACTGCCATGGATGCAAGTGTGAAGCTTATGCCTAATACATGACAAGCAGTATCACAACTTGAGTATTCACAAGTGATTGGCTGCTTAATATATGCCATGACGAGTACTAGGCCAGATATAGGTTACGCTGTAGGAAGGTTGAGTAAATACACTAGCAATCCTAGTACTCAACATTGGAAAGCATTAATAAGGGTGCTTAAGTATTTTAAAGGAACCATTAATTATGGTTTGTCATATGTCGGATTCCCTCGATATTAGAAGGATATTGAGATGCAAGTAAGTTGGATTACCAACATAGAAGATCTTTCTTCTACAAGTGATTGGGTGTTTTGCTTGAGGGAGGTGCCATTTCATGGGCTTCCAAGAAGCAAACGTGCATTACAAGTTCGACTATGGAGTCGGAATTCGTAGCATTAGCAGCTGCTGGTAAAGAGGCAGAATGACTAAGAAACTTAGTGTACGAGATTCCATTGTGGCCGAAACCAGTATCACCAATTTCTATCCATTGTGATCAAGCTACCTTGGCTAAGGCCTATAGCCAAGTGAATAATGGTAAGTCCAGACACCTGGGCGTTAGACATAGCACATTACGTGAGCTGATCACTCACGGGGTGATTACAATAGAGGTTCTTCAGTGACATGGTTGTGTTTACTGTTCTACCAGGGTATAAATATCCTAAACAATTAACAATCAAATTAACCCTTAATCCTAACACAGAAAACAATACTCTTACCAAGAGAGACCATGTGTAGTACTTATGGATCGAATCCACAGAGAACAATGTTACACAATAGATTTCTTATTCCTAAAGGTTAAGCTAGGTGATTATATATATTGGTAACAAGTAATCAATCTAAGGAAATATTCCTTATTGGTAAGTGTAAATGCAATATGGAATTATGCTAATAATTATAATAATGCAATAATCAATATGCTAATAATGCAATATTGCTAATAATGTAAATATGGAAATATACTACGAAAATAACTAGATGTAAATGTAAATATGCTAAGTCTAGGGTTTTAAGCTTAATGAATTATAGGGAAAAAGAAGTGTGGATATGTAAATATTCTAGAAATCAAATATTAACTATTTTGACCCTTTTAACTCCAACTCTCGTATACGAGCAAAAGGAAAGACCATCAATCGACAACTAAGGTGGTGTCGATCAACGGTGAAATCAGAAGGAAGTGTGAACGAGATTTGATATGTTCACCAAGCTAATTAGACCAGCTCTCGCATGCGCCTAACAACCTAGTTCAATGGAGTCTATTCTAGCACAGAACCTACTCTCGTAGTCGTCCATGTCCTACTTTCGAGATCCTAGTTAGCTACTCTAGGATGCAAGCATTAAGTACAACTCAATTGATGGATATTAAGTTAAGCTAGCAATCCTACTTTTGAGCTAATCTATGATTGCTATCATTCAACCCTAAATCTAGTTAATAACTACTAATATATAATCAAAGTAAGAATTATAATTTGAATATTATGAATATAGATAAAACAATAGGGTTCCAATAAAAATCTCCCTAAAGAGTTATGAATCTTCTCCCTAAAAGAGCCTGGCACCGTACGTCTCCGTACGTCTGCCTTCTCCTTTCTGGTGTCATACATAAAGTATAAATATAAAACCCTAAAATCTAGGTCAAAACTCGTCCAAGGGTAAACTTGTAATCTTGTGTCTTTTCTCTAACTTGGGCTTGAAATCAGCTATCTGCGAATTGGTCATCGATCAATGGCAAGTGGTTAGCATCGATCGATCTCGGTCATGTAACATTGGTCGATGTCAAGATAATGTCATCGATCGACGGCAGTATTGTACTTCGACTCTCTCAATAATCAGCTACGGATTATTCTCCTCTAAATGCTCCAAAAGCTCCAAGTATCTCCATATATCTCCAAAACGTCCATGGACCTGTAAAGACCTTAAAACATATCCTAGACACACATAATAGACCCTAACTAGAGCCTATAACATGGCCTAAAACTAGTAATAAATAGGCTATATCGTTCGGTCTCAACAAAATTTAGATGATCATTTGACGAAAGGATTAGCTAGGGACTTAGTAATTAAGTCGGTTAAAGGGATGAGTTTAAAGTCCATTTAAAATCTTTAATGGTGGGATACCCAATTCCCCTCTAATACATCATTAGAGGCTGAATTTAATATTGAAAGCCTACAATTAAAGATTGAAGCACATATTTTTATCCAAAGGTATCTGCTTGGACCTTCAAGAAGGGATAGGCAGAAATATTAGTCTTAATAAATACTTTGAAAAAGTGCGTTTAGAGGCATGAATGAAAATATTTACCTATATGAGTGTGAGTTGATGCCACTTCAATAAGATGGGACTTGGCTTTGTATGAACTCATGAATGGATAGGGACATGATGTGGTTATTTTTTTTATTTCACTTTCAAATTAACCCTATTTCCAACTTTACTCTCTCAAATAAGAGGTTCAGTGTAGTACTTAGGGATCAAATCCACATAGACTCTAGAACTGCACAATAGACTTATTGTTTTCAAATTAAAGCTAGATGAATTATAGCAATAACAATAACAATAAAAATAATTTCAAGATTGATTTAGTTTTTGAGAATTAAATTAAGAGATTAGACTTAGGGAAAATTCTCAGGTAGGTTTACATAATGCAGATTAATAGATTTGTAGGGTTTTATTAAGCATCATTCTAAACCCAAACCTTAGGGTTTAGGAGATCGCTCTCGACTGATGGCAATAAGATGGTATCGATCGATGCTCATTCTAAACAGTACTCGTTTCGTGGTTTGATGGGTTCTCTATACTTCTAATTCAACTCTCGTTTGTTACTAGTTATTTAGATTGTTTAAGATAGATTCCAGGTTATAACCATACTCTCGCTTGCGCTATAGAACCCTAATTTCTTAGATTGAGGTGATCAAGTTCAACTTAACATTAAGAGCAACTTAAAAAAGAACCAAGAAGATTACCCTAACAATTCTATTAAATCAACAATACATTACTACTATTGAATAACCCTAAATCTAATAGAGAACTACTCAGACATAGCAATAAAAAACATGAATAAATACTGAATAAATTGCATAGAATAAACTGAGTAAAAAGATAAGGAGTTCAAGATCTTCTCAGTAATGATGATCAGATATTTATCTCCAATAGATGTAGCAATGTGTTTCAACTCTAAACTCTAAAACTTTAGTGTAACTTAGAAGACAACTCTCTCTTAGGTCTTCTAGGCTTAGGTTAAAACAAAGATAGAAAACCCTACGGGCAAGGAAATTTCTGAGTAAAACTTGTAATTTTTCAAGCCTTCACAAATCTTACTGTCGACTTGACCGTCTATCGATGCACAGTGTGTGACGTCGATCAATGGTCCATTCATAAATCTGGATCCGACTCTGATTTTCTGCTGAGCAAACATGAACGCTCCAAAATAGTCCAAAAGCTCCAATTGCTTCCAATGAGTACCAAGATCTGTATATATTTTAAAACAGTACCAAATGCATATAAAAGACTCTAAAAACACTCTATATATCATAGGTAAAATAGGTAAAATCCATGGTATATCAACTCCCGCAGACTTAACCTTTTGCGTGTCCTCAAGCAAACAAAGCATGTGTAAGAAGTTTTGAAAAGCAGAGACTCACTTAATGTCTAAGTATAACTGTCACCCTACTTTGTTGCAACCACATCCTATAAAGTCAATTACAGAGAAACTTTATATACCTTATCGTAGTATAGCAACCAAATTCATTCTACCAACAACTTAGCAAATACTAGTCTGACTCGCCCCTCTATCGATTTCATTTCTTTGCATAAAATAAAAGTGTATGTTTAACTTGGGAGTTTCGATCAAAGGACACATGGACTCCTACCTCTGCAAGTATCTGAATACACATGTAGTCTTCTCTGATTCATTTCCTCTCTCTCTTCTCACTTCTTTGCAGTCAATGTCTCCCTTCTTTTGAGGGTATCATTTTTATTTTTTTAATTGACTGAGATATTTGGATAGACTTCCATGAATCAATTTTTAATGGTTGTAGCCACCAGATCCTGTTCACTTCTTTTTGAACTTTATCTCTTTCTAGGATCATATGCATCAAGCTTTAAATGGTTGTAGCCACTGAATACTATTCGATTCCTTTTTTAATCTGAAGGGGGGAGAGAGGGGAATCAGAAGCACACAGACTTTTACCATCCAGACTTGCAGAAGGTATCTTATCCAATGTATACCAAATCCCGAAGCAAGCAAATAATGTCAGGATCAGTGTTGGAAATCAGCATTGGTTCCTTCAAACTTTCTAAGCAAGTGTGATATATTGGCAAGATGATCCATTTTGGTATCTCTAGTAATCTCTGCAAACAACCTTCTAAGATTGGTGCTAAAGTGTGGTTAGTCAATAATAAATCTTGATCATAGTCTCCTTCTTGACTCCATAGAAATACTTATATAATTATAGAAATACAGTTCAAAAACTTAAAGAAAGACTTATATATTTATAGAAATAAAATTCAAAAAAAATAGATAGCATTAGCGAACCTCCCACAGACTTAAATTACATTGTCCCTAGTGTAATCCGTCTCAGATTGGTTAGGAGAAATTAAATCATAAGGAAACATTGTTAGAGATAGTCGAATATACCAACTCTGTTACGAGTATCGATCGATGGCAGTAGGTGAGCGTCGACCGGTGGTGAACCATAAACGTCGATCGGTGGTGTATGGGTGGTATCGATCGATGGTGCATTCGAACTATCAGGTAAACCTTCAAAAATAAAATAAATGCTGAAATAAGTAGTAGTATAAAAAATGTTATAATCTAGTTATGCTATGTTAGTTCGTCATCGATCGATAGCAACAATGAGGCGTCGATCGACGTTTATGGTTCACCACCGGTCGACGCGTGTGTTAGCTCTGTTAGACAATCAAGCACACTTTAAAAAGATCCAAACAGCAATAAATAGATAGTCTAAACCAATAACAATAAAAATAAATATGAGTATAATTCTGAAAGTGAAATAAAATAAAAGACAAAGGAGTATCGAAGGGACTACTCGTCGTCTGATGTATCCAGGTAATGCTGCTGCT
This sequence comes from Moricandia moricandioides, assembly GCA_905132885.1. Classification (NCBI taxonomy): domain Eukaryota; kingdom Viridiplantae; phylum Streptophyta; class Magnoliopsida; order Brassicales; family Brassicaceae; genus Moricandia; species Moricandia moricandioides. The sequence goes on along the minus strand of CAJHQQ010000220.1, from coordinate 162,049 downwards.
GGTGGCGATCTGTCTCTGGTCCTGGGACGGCTGAAGCATTGGCATCGAGACATCGTCTCCAGCCTGGCCCATATCGCTCGAAGTGCGTCCACCACAACTCGCTGGAAAACACCGTGGTCGTGCATGGGGATCTCTGGGATCTGGGGGAAGGCTGGGAGTGGTGGAGGTGGCTGTGCCGGCTTGTTCTCTTCGGCTGCTGTGACCAGGTGTGCTGGTCTGAGGCCTCCTCTGCGTCGTACTCGGAGGGGTGCCGTGTAAAGGTGGCGCTCAGCTGGGTGGAATGTGAGGCGTTGTAGATCGTCAGAGAAGTCTGTCATCTCGCGCACTCGAAGCTCTATCATCCGTGGTCCCTCGTCATCCACAAAGGAACAAAAGCATCCCTCCTTCAGCCACTGGATCCTCTTCAAGTGACCCTCATCCATGAAGTGCAGCTCTCTCTCTACCGGAGCTCCCTCGAAGCTAACGCCAAGAAAGCTGAAGATGGGTGTCAAGAGGCTCCTTATCGTCTCCCTCTTTGTGTCAGAACCCTTGAAGGGTTTGTACTTTAGGGTGGCCAGGTGCTTAGAAAATATAGCCCCCAAGTTCACGTGTTGATCGCTCATAGGTGGAGGGAAGACCTCGTCTTCGAGCCCAACTAATTCCCTGACGGAATAGTACAGCAATGACAGCTCCTGAACCCTAACCTTGTTGGGTTCCATCTTGCAGAATAGGGTGTTGGCAAGGACCTTCAGGAAATAGCGCATAGTACGGTGACGGACGTCCGTCTGAGTGTCTGAGCCTAAGTCAAAATGGCCTGTCCCGAGGAGGCCCCAAAAGGTAGGCAGACAAGGGAAAGCAGCAACTGAACATGCACTGGTACTGATGTCGAAACCATAAATCTCATAGAGCTGCGGGATGGGAATCCGGTACTGGATGCCTCTTATGAGAAAAGTCAGGGTGGCTGATGTAGCTTTTTATTATACACTCTCAAATTAACCCTTTAAGCTACTCTTTACTCTCTCAAATAAGAGGTTCAATTGTAGTACTTAGGGATCGAATCCACAAGAAGTGTGGGCACACAATAGACAATAGATGTTTAGATTAAGCTTGGCAAACAATTTATTAAAGAAGTAATAGTAGACAAGTAAGCAGGTTTTTGGTTTGATAACAATAAGATGAAATAGCTAGGTCTTGAGATTTATTAATCAATAGGTTCAAAATAAAAATCAAGGATGCTAAGGGTTTTATAGATCAAATTCTAGAACTTGAATTTAATAAGCAAGTAATCAAGCTCTCGTATGAAATTATTAATCAGATGCCTAAGTTCTATGTTCCAGCTCTCGTATGCAAACAAGGATCAAGCGTCGATCAATACCAATGCTTGGGTATCGATCGATGCTACCTCAGACAAGCATTAACACACCTATCAATGATGTTCAACTAGATCCTAGACCAACTCTCGTATGCGCCTAGATATCTAATCCACACAGGGCCCGAGTTCCATTAATTAATTGCACTCTCATGCCTCTCAATTTTCCTATGAATGTAGGTTCAAGCAATCAGTCACACTCTCGTGTTATTCCACTACTCTAGATCCTAGTATTAAAATCCACCCTGGTGTAGAGATGTATAGATAACCTAGCAATCATATGACTATCAGTTTGACATTAAGAACATGAAATCCCTAAACCTAATGAAATGATTACTCAGACATGGAAGCAATAACATAAATAATAGTCTGAATAAATAATAGATATAGAAATCAATATAAAACTAAAGGAGTTCCAATCAATCTCTGAAGAATAATTGATATTCTCCTCAAAACGGTAGCATATAAAGCTAATTCAAATCTCTATTGTCTGTCAAAATATCAGCTCAATCTCACAGTGGGAATATCTCCATCCATAGCTAAACATCTGAAGAATCTGCGTAGTTGTTTATCTCTAAAAGCTCTAGAATCACCAAAGTTCTCCAGAACATACCTTAACCTCAAAATACTCCAAAACATACTCCAAAGACATATAATAGACTCTAAATAGGTCTGATATCATGACACAATAGTGGTAAATATCAGGTCCTATCAACTCCCCCAGACTTAACCTTTTGCTTGTCCTCAAGCAAACAAAGCCTGTGAAAGAGGTTTTGAAAAGCGTAGACTAACATAATGTCTAAGTATAACTATCACCCTAATTTGTAACCACATCCTATCAAGTCAACCACATAGAAACTTTATATACCCTACCATAGTATAGCAACCAAACCCATTCTACCAACAACTTAGCGAATACTAGTCTGACTTGCCCCTCTACTGATTTCATTTCTTTGCATAAAATAAAAGTTCAGGCTTTACCTTGGGAGTATCGATCAAAGTATATATGGACTCTTACCCCTGCAAGTATCTAAACACACAGGTAGTCTTCTCTGATTCCTTTCCTGTCTTTCTTCTCACTTCTTCGCAGTCAATGTCTCCCTTCTTTTGAGGGTATCATTTTAATTCATTTTAATTCACTGAGATATTTGGACTGGCTTCCATGAATCAAGCCCTAATGGTTTTTTCCACCAGATCTTGTTCACTTCTTTTTGACCTTTATCTCTTTCTAGGATCATATGAATCAAGCTGTAATGGTTGTAGCCACCAAATCCTGTTTGACTCCTTTTTTTAATCTGAAGGGGGGAGAGAGGGGAATTAGAAGCACACATAATTTTACCTTTCAAACTTGGAGAAGGAATCTGATCCATTGTATACCAAATCACAAAGCAAGCAAATAATGTCAGGATTAGTGTTGAAAATCAGCTTCGGTTCCTTCAAACTTTTTAAGCAAGTGTGATATAGTGGCAAGATGATCCACTTTCGTATCTTTAGAAATCTTTGCAAACAACCTTCTAAAAATGGTGCTAAAGTCTGGTTACTCAATAATAAATGTTGATCATAGTCTCCTTCTTGACTCAATTAAAGTTTTTTAAAAACTTATATATATAGTAAATAAGACTCGAAAACAAATAAAATAGCATTAGCGAACCTCCCCCAGACTTAAATTACACCGTTCCCAATGTAATACATCTCGGATTGGTTAGGAAAATTAAATCATAAGTAAATATAGCTTAAGTAGCAAAATTGATACCTCTCTCTGTAAGAGATTGTCGATCGATGGTAGGCATGTGTGGTCGATCGTTGGTCGCAATACAACATCGACTGATGGTGCCTCTATGATGTCGATCGATGGTGGACTCAAATAATATGCGACAACAAAGTAAAAACTTGAAATAAATAGTAGTATAAGTAAGAACTAAATAAAAACTTACTAAACAGTAGGTTGCCTCCCACTCAGCGCTTGGCTATAGCCTTTAGCTTGACATTTTGGAACTCTGATTCAGTCCGGTTGAGAAGTATAACTTGCTCCAGAATAGCTCTCAGTGTCCCTTATTCTCATTTTGTTGATGCTGTTGATAAAAGCTCTTGCAGAAACTTCCCCTTTGTGTTTCAGCTCTAGATCACATAGTACCCTGACCTTGGTAAAAGGTGGCATACTTCCTTTGCAGCACATCCTATACTCACGACTTCCCTCATAACATCGCGAAGGAACCGGTGACAATAAATCTGCATCTACCTTCTTTTCTTTTTCTTCTTCCTGGTCGTTCCCCGAGACTTAGGCTTTTCAATAACAAGTTACTGTAAAATCTAGAGAGTGTCGATTGAAACTATTAGGCGAGTGTCGATCAACGGTGATTCTGGTTCTGTGGTTTCACGGTTTGAATCAGATGCAGGTGATGGATATTCAGATGGCTCTAACCATGAAATAAACCCAACACTTTTGGTCTTTCCCACAAGATCATAGAAGACATTTTCATCAACATTAGTAAGGCACATCTTATTCTTCTCGAGATCACAAACTGCCCCTACTGTAGCCATAAAGGCTATTCCAAAGATAAGAGAAGATTCTCAACCTGATTTTCTTCCCAAAACATGAGATTCCACATGAACAGTGCATTCACCAATCTCTACTTTAACATTCTTGATCATGCCTGTTGAGTTTACCTTGAACATATCTGTGAAGGTGAAACTGTCTTGAGAAGGTTCCACCTTTAATCCTAACAGTTCGGCAGTGTCCTTGGCCATGATGCTGACTTCAGATCCAGTATCACAGAGGGCGTATGGGAAATTGGTGTCATGTATACAGCATGGAGTCAGAAACTTCCCAAGATCTTGTTCCTTCTTCAGTGTCTTCTTGGATTTACGGCTGACCATACTAAACCACAGCTCAATTTCGTTATCTGTCTCTTTGCTCTCTCTAAAGAAATTACCAAGTATGTACTGGTGATATTCATCCTCGAAAGACATATCCTTAGGGACTCTCTTCACTCTCTTTTGAAATCCATCAAGTAAAGCCTTGTTAGCTTCTCTCTTGAGGTGTTTAGGAACGTAGGGTTCCATAGATCTCACTCTCTTCTTTGGACATCTTTCTTTCGCTGACTGCTTTTCCATGACAGATTCATGTTCATCCAGCGGGTGTCGATCGATATATTGTGTGTACCATCGATCGATACTGTCAATGAAAGAGGTTTCAGCTGGGATCAATTGTCCTTGTTCTGGTGCATCGACATCCTGCTGATTGGTGTTCACTGTTGGCCTTTCTGATGAGTGGTGTGCATTAGGGCTTGACATGGGCGGGTGTCGATTGATGTTGGGCTGCTGTTGTCGATCATTTGTCGCCCGTTGATGTCGACCGATGTCGTCCTGTTGGTGTCGATCGACGAAATCCGTATTAACACAATACGGGTTGGGAGGATGCGGTTGTCGAGTGGTGAAGTCTGAGTGGCTCTGAATTTTCACCGTTCCTACGTACTCTTTTATGGGTCTCGACCAATGCTCATCTGATGGTGTCGATCGACACCAGTGCGAGCTGCCAAAGGTCATAGAATTTTCGACTAGAATAGCACCTTTTCCAGCTTCTCATGCTCGATTACTTCCCCAAAGTCATTATATAAGATGGCATCCACCTGGTGCCTCTTGCTCTCCCTAGCTTTCCCTTTAACTAGAGCTTCTATCCTCTTCACTGCTTCTGCTGTCTTAGAATTCTGGGTGTTTAGCATCCTGACCTGGGTGTTCATGGCTTCTAATTTTCCATTCAGCTCTTTGTGGATAGAATCCAACCTCATCTTTAGTTGAATTTCTATGGCACGTTCCATTATAGATTCCATCCTCTGAATATGGCCTTGAAAACATATTTAATTTATATGATTCTTGTCCTCTTCTGCAGCCTGTTCAACCAACAAGACTTCATGTACAAAATCAGTTTTGTCCTCGACCTCAATGATCTTGTCATTATTTGTAACACCTGATTGCATTCTGTGAGTATCCATATTCCTAATATTGTTGCTAGACACAAAGTTCTGAATCAGTCTCTTAGCTTCCTCTGGAGTCCTAGTCCCAAAGTTCCCTTCCCTTGCCTGATCCAACATTATATGATACTTCGCATCAATACCTTTGGAGAAGAATCCCAACAGTTGAACCTCCGTGAAACCATGATGTGGACAGTCTTTTTGGAACCCCTTAAATCTATCACAAGACCTTCTAAATCCTTCAGCAGGTCCCTGATTGAATGTCAAAATATTATCCCTTAGCTCTTCGGTCTTTGCATCACAAAAAAAATTAGTCAGAAACACATTATTGGCATCATCCCAGGTAGTGAAGAGATCCTGGTGGTCGAAGTTTCAGCCAAACAAGTGCATTCCCTGAGAGAGAATATTTGAATAACTTTCATAGAAGATAGTCTTTAGTTTCTTCATGCTCTAGGATGCTAGAAACAAAATCCTCTAGTGTTTCAATGTGGTCCATGGGGTCTTCATGGGGAAGGCCATGAAAGGGGTGCTCGCTCACATGAGTAAAGTATGCAGGTATTATTTGGCCATTGACCCCTTTGATATCTCGAGGTTGAATCACAGACCTGTTAATATAGAATCGAGTAGGCATGATCAACTCTGCTATCGATCGATGCTCAGGGATTACAGCCCCCTTTGCAGCTAATTTTTGACCTGCTGCATTACAAAAATAACCCTCAAGTTCATGCAGGTATCCATTCCCATCCCTAGTCAGAATAAGTGCCGCAACCATCTCTACTCGCCAGTTACTGTCGATAGATGGTAGAGTAAAAGTGTCGATCGATGTTCGTCCAAGAATCTTATCGATCGACGTCGAAGTGTTGTTGTCGATCGATGCTAGACGTTTCTCTCTGTGGATGTTGTGCTCAATAGCTGATGGGTATGACAAAAGTACATCTTTTTACTTGTTGCTCCTGGTACTGCTCTGCATGTACCTGAAAGACAAGGAAATTTTATGTAATAACTGAAACAGAAAAAAAAATAGACTAAACCTATTAATCAAGTCTAATGGCGATCCTCGCTCCCTGGCAACAGCGCCGAATATGATATAGTTTTTATTATGCACTCTCAAATTAATCCTTTAAGGTAAATTTTACTCTCTCAAATAAGATGTTTAATTGTAGTACTTAGGGATTGAATCCACAAAGAGCTTGGGCACACAATAGACTATAGATGTTTAGATTAAGCTAGGTAAACAGTTCATTAAAGAAGTAATAGTAGACAAGCAAGCAGGTGATTGGTTTGATAACAATAAGATGAAATACCTAGGTCTTGGGATTTATTAATCAATAGATTCAAAACACAAATCAAGGATGCTAAAGGTTTTATTGATCAAATTCAAGAACTTGAGTTTAATAAGCAAGTAATCCAACTTTCTCATGCAATTACTAAACATATGCCTAAGTTCTATGTTCCAGCTCTCGCATGCAAACAAGGATCGAGTGTCGATCAATACCAATGCTTGGGTATCGATCGATGTTACCTCAGAAAAGCATTAACACACATATTAATGATGTTCAACTATATCCTATACCAACTCTCATATGCGCCTAGATATCTAATCCACACAGGGTTCGAGTTCTGTTAATTAATTGCACGCTCGTGCCTCTCAATTTTCCTATAATACTAGGTTCAAACAATCAGTCACACTCTCGTGTTATTCCACTACTCTAGATCCTAGTATTACAAGCCACCCTGGTATAGAGATCTATAGATAACCTAGCAATCCTATGACTATCAGTTTGACATCAAGAACATGAAATCCCTAAACCTAACAAGATGATTACTCAGACATGGAAGCAATAACACAAACCATAGTCTGAATAAATAATAGATATATAAATCAATATAAAACCAAAGGTGTTCCAAACTATCTCTGAAGGATAATTGATATTCTCTCAAAAACTTAAGACAAAGAATAAAATATTGCTTAGCCGTCAACAATGGCTTAGAAAACTATATAAATTACGTCTAAACTCGTGCAGCGGTATTCTGGTAACTTGCCATGACATCTGGGCTTAAGCCGGCCATAAAAAAAGTCAGGTATGTCTTCTGGAATCTCCGTCGATCGATGGTAAGGCTGTGCCGTCAATCGACACTCATTCATCCCCTCTACATCTTCCTTTCGCGAGGCAGACAGACCACTCTTCAGTAAATTGGGAATAACTTTAGATCTAACCGTCAGATGAACCTCCAACCGGTAGAATTGGAAAGCTAACTCAAATATCTATCTTCTATAAAAACGATCAGCTCAATCTCACCGTCGGAAGGTCTCCATCCATAGCTATAAATCTGACGCATCTGCGCAGTTCTGCATCTTTAAAAGCTCTAGAATCACCAAAGTTCTCCAGAATGTACCTGAACCTGAAAATACTTTAAAAAAGTACTCCAAAACATATATTAGAATCTAAATATAATATCATGGCATAATAGTGGTAAATATCAGGCCCTATCAGTGGCTTCTTGCGCCACCTTCACCTTGTGGCTCTTGTAGAGCACATGAGCCGTAGCTATGCACTATCAGAACAGGTCGGGATACAGAGGATATGTATTAGTGGCCATGTTGCCCATTCCAAGCTCATGCACCATCTGTCTAAAGTCTGTGTAGAGCCCCAGCTTCTTCAGAGTTTGCTTATCGGCGAACTTGGTGGGCTCAATGGTCACGCTCTGCCAAGCGTTGTAGTTGAGGCTTTCAAAATCATCCCACTCCTCGCTCACGGGATGATGTGTGAACACCCTCGTTGCCACAGCTTTTCGAGGGTTGGGCTAATCCTTGAATGTCACAAGTAAGGCCTCCTCCTCTTTGGGCTAAGGGTCTTGGCATGGGGGACCCCGTGGTGGAGAACTGGAGCTACCGACCTCGTACCACGCTTTTGTTCCCCTCTCTCCCATCTGAATTTATTCAAACAAGGCACAAATAAGAATCGATATCGAGATTAAAAGAACAACAGTCGATCTATGGTACCGCATGGTCATCGATCGACAGTACCTCATGGCCGTCAATCAACAGCGACGCATGGGCATCGATCGAATGTTCAACGCGGATCATGGATTACAAAATCGAGAATAATGAACTCAAATCATGAAAATCATGTTCAAACATAGTAGATAACTCATAATCTAGTACTCTAGCACCCTAAACATCCTATATTCCGAGTTTAAACACAACAAAATTGATTTGTCTTCAAACCCTAAAAAGTTCCCTAAACTAAGAGATTTAGAGAACATACCTTGATGAATGAGTGATTTAATGAACTAGACAAGTATAAAGGGTGAAAATCAAGTGATATCGGATCAAAAACGAGCAAAATTGGCCACAAATTGGAGGAGAAATCGAGTGATGAACTCGTGTGTGTTTTTGGCGGTTGTGGAGAAAAGTGATTTATGAATCGGGGTCGTGTCGAGTTAACCTACTCAACACACGACCGTCGATCGACGGTCCTATAAGGGCGTCGATCGATGGTCTGTTTGGTGACTCCATATTCACTTAAGAAATTTACAATTGCATATATAAATAATTATTATATATTTTTTATGAAATAATTAATTATTGCTATTATATATTTTCTTCTTTTTTGTTTTATGTTTTTATTATTATATTTATTATATATATATATTAGTTTTTATTATATATATATATATTTATTATTAAATTAGCTTGACGAAAGATGGGTTTATCATTCGGGGTTAGGCTCCTTTAGGTCTGAGTATGCAGAATTTGAGCTCTAGCCCAATAATGTTTCACTCGCTGCCAATTCACCATGAAATCTTCTCCTTTAGGATTAAATAGGACAATTATCCCGTAAGGCGTGACTTCTTTGATGGTGAAGGGTCCGGACCAACGAGAACATAGTTTTCCAAGAAATAGAGTTAACCGAGAGTTGTACAGGAGTACTTGATAGTTCGGTTCAAAATACCGTGATATAATTTTGTTGGCGTGATAGGCTTTCATTCACTTCTTGTAAAATTTTGAGTTCTCGTAGGCGTGATATCTGATTTCGTCGAGCTCATTTAGTTGAAGTAAATCTCTAATCTGCTGCGAGTTTAGCATCAAAGTTTGTCTTTTTTATGGTCCATTCGGCTTTATGCGCTAGTTCTACAGGAACATGGCAGGATTTTCCATAGATTAAGTGGAATGGGGTTGTTCCTAATGGTGTTCTAAACGTTGTTCGATATGCCCAAAGTGCATCATCAAACTTCAAAGACCAATCTTTACGGGTTGATCATACCGTCTTTTCTAGAATTTCTTTGATCTGACGATTGGATACTTTCACTTCTCCGCTTATCTGAGAATGATAGGGCGTAGCTACTCGATGGTAAACTCCATGTTTCTTGAGCATTTTTTCGAACACTTTGTTAATGAAGTGGGTGCCTCCATCGCTTATTACTATTTGCGGAACTCCAAATCTAGGAAAGATAATACTCTTGAAGAGTTTAACGACTAGGCAACATCATTTTTCGGAGTCACTATTGCTTCCACCCATTTAGATACATAGTCTACAGCAACCAGTATGTATTTATTTCCATGAGAAGAAGGAAAGGGCCCATGAAATCAATGCCCCATCAATCAAACACTTCAACTGCAAGTATGATATTTTGTTCCATCTCGTTTCTCTTGCTGATTTTTCCTCTTCTTTGGCAGGGGTCGCATTTCGCTATGTAGGCTTGAGCATCTCGAAACATAGTCGGCCACCAAAATCCCTCTTGTAGGATTTTTGACACTGTCTTAAAACTAACGAAATGTCCGGCATAATTGGATCCGTAACAATGATATAAAATTTCAGGAGTTTCACTTTCGACAACACATCGTCTATATATGTCGTCATAACAGTTTTTGTAAATATAATGTTCATCCCAGTGATATCTCCGGATTTCTCTCAAAATTTTCTTTTAGGATATCTTTTGAAGAGTTTGGGTTCTACTTCGGCCGAAACATAGATGACTATATCTGCATACCAAGGTCTATCGGTGGTTTTTAGTGCGCACACCCCCCGACTTAAACTTCTGCCTCCGGGAGAATCATCATTTGGAGTCGAAGGATTACAACTGACGTTGATATTTATTGGAATGATTATTTCATCGCCCTTCTCAAATGTATCGTCGTTTGATGGAGTCTGGAAAAAATCGATCGATGCTTTATGGCTATAATCGTTCGATGGTATTAGTGTCTCGTCGAATCGATTCCACTTTATGTGCCGAACTGACTCTACCAACGATAGTCACTAAGTAGACATTTTCTGTGGGTAAGAAATCATATATAGGGATGTCATCGTCTACTCTTATTCGTGATAAGTGATATGCGACACCATTTTCTACTCCCTTCTTATCTTTGACTTCTATGTCAAATTCTTGGAGGAGGAGAATCCATCGTTAAATCCTCAGTTTTGCGTCCTTTTTGTTCATTAATTATTTCAATGATGTGTGGTCGGTGTGAACTACTACCTTTGAACCGACTAGATAGGATCAGTATTTCTCGAAGGCGAATAAGACATCCAATAACTCGTTTTCTGTTGTCGCATAATTATGTTGTGGATCATCGAGAGTTCTGCTGGCGTAGTATATAGTTTGCAACTTTTTGTCTTTCTTTTGTCCAAGTATCTCGCCTACAGCGAAATCGCTGACGACGCACATAATTTCGAATGGTAGATCCCAGTATGGTGCTTGGACAATGTGGGGGGGGGGGGGGGTTACGAGCGCTGATTTGATTGTTTTAAAGGCTTCGAGACATTCAGGCGTAAAATTGAATTTCACTTCTTTGCACAAAAGTGCAGTAAGGGGTATAGCAATTTTAGTAAAATATTTTATGAATCGCCTATAGAAACCAGCATGTCCTAGAAAACTTCTAACGTCTTTGACATTAGTGGGTGGAGGTAGTCAAGTCATTACTTCAATCTTTGCCTTGTCCACCTCAATTGCGCTGCTGAGACCTTGTGTCCCAGGACAATTCTATTGTTAACCATGAAATGGCATTTTCCCAGTTCAAAACTAGATTTTTCTCTTTGCATCTAGCTAATACCTTACACAGGTTATCGAGACATGCTTTGAAATTTGGACCATAAACCGAGAAGCCATCCTTGAAAACCTCCATGAAGTCTTTGATCATCTCAGTGAATATTGACATCATGCATCTTTGGAAAGTTCAGGGGCGTTATAGAGTCCGAATGGCATCCTGCGATATGCGAATGTTCCATAGGAACAAGTAAAGGTGGTCTTTTCTTGGCCGTCCGGATGTATGTGGATTTTGAAGATTCCGGAATACCCGTCGAGAATCCGGAATACCCGTCGAGAAAACAATAGTATTCGTGGCTTGCAAGCTTTTCTAATACCTGATCGATAAAGGGTAAAGGGAAATGATCTTTTCGTGTGGCATCATTTAGTTGCCTGTAATCGATGCACATTTTGTGTCCGGTGATAGTTCTAGTAGTGATCAATTCATCTTTTGTCATTTTTTACCACAGTAATTCCTCTTTTCTTTGGGACAACATGAACCGGTCTGACCCGGTTGTTGTCATTGCATAAATAACGCATGCTTCTAGAAGTTTCATGATTTTCTTTTTAACTACTTCCTTCAGGTTGGGGTTCAATCTCCTCTAATGCTTGATGGAAGATTTTGATTCATCATCAAGGTGTATCCTATGCATGCATAGAGCAGGAGAAATTCCCGGGATGTCATCTAACGAATATCTGAGAGCCTTGCAGTGTCTTCCGAAGTTTATTCAGTAACAGTGCTTGCTCTCCGCTACTCAAGTTTGTATTTATGATGACAGGATAAGAGTTTTTTGTAACTAAAAGTGTATTTAAGACCGCTTGGTTTGAGCTTAATTTTGGGTGCTTTTTCCTTACTCCATTCATCGGTCACAATACGTTGTCGATCGATGGTGATATTGGGGTGTCGATCGACGGGGGTCGATAGATTGAGTTCGTCAAGATTGACATTAAAAATTTGTTCTGTGGCGTCCATTAACCATACATACTCTCCAGTGCGATTTTCTAACGTAGAGATGTTGCCTTCAGGAGATGTGCTTGCTTTCTCTAGAGGTTCGTTCAAGCACATGTCTATGAATGATTCTCCTGCTAGGTCGGAAAGGTAATCAATATGGTAGGTTTGACCGTCGATCAAAGGTTGTTTTATTACCTTTTCCATGTCAAAGACCATCGGTATCTTCCTGATGTTGAGGCATATATGTCCTTCTTTAACATTAATGATCGCCCCGGTAGTAGCCAGGAAAGGTCTTCCTAATATAATCGGTTTTGAGGTTCTCGCTCATATTTAAGCACTATGAAATCTGCACGTATATTGCAGTTATGAATATGTACGGTACGTCCTCAAGTACACCTTCTTGAATTCTAGTGGATCTATCAGCTAAAACGAGTGTTACCCTGGTCGGTTGAAACTGTGTTAGCCCGAGAACGACTGCAATGAAATAAGGCATTGGGTTAACACTAGAACCTAAATCGCAGAGGGATCTTTGAAATCGCTCATCGCTAATAGCGCAGTCCAAAATGAAACTACCGGGATCAAGGAGTTTATTGGAGTTTTTCCTTGAATAATTTTGCTCATTTCTTTAGATACCATCATCACGCAGTGTTCCGATTCATGGAATCCTCGTGATGCAGCATATTTCACATACTGCTTAAGCAGGCGAGATGATATTGACATCGCTTGGTGGTATCTCAATGTTTACTTTGTCAAATTCTTTCCTGCATATTGCCTTTTCCAGCTTCTTCTTCTTCTTCTTAGCGTTTTTTGGAGGAAAAGGGGTTTTCGCTTGGTAGATCCTTGTCTTAACCGGCTCGGTGGGTTCTGGGTCAGAGCGTTGATCGATTCTTTCTTCAGGGCGTCGATTGATTTTAGGCAAGCGGTGTCGATCGATGTCCAGTACGGGGTGTCGATCAATTTTCGGTAAGGGGTGTCGATTGATGTCCAGTACGGGGAGTCGATTGATTTCTCCCATGTCTATCTTTTTCCCCTTAGTTTCAATAATTGATTCCTCAATGTTTTCATTTTGGCCCAATACTTCAGTTTCAGGAAGGATGTAGGGATCTTTCTCAAAAATTTTGAGCAGGATGGGATGCGATTTTCCTTTTTCATCTGTCTTGATTTTCTCGAATTCATCGATGGTGATGCTTTCTTTAACGCCAGGGGTGAGTTGTCTCTTGGGGTTAGCATCTTTTTACCAGGTAAGAATCCGTCCTCTCTCCTGATGGACATACCTTTGCTCTCGACTTGGTTGTCGATTCTCTTAACGTGTTCGCTCAGAGTTTCAAATTTTTCTGTCATCTCTGAGTATATCAGATCTAACTTCTCATTGAGGTCGGCAGCTATTCTACGGTTTCTTGTGAAGACTTGGTTCATTTTTTACTTTCAACTTCTTCCATATCTGTTCACTTGGTGTCGTAGTTGCTTGTGAAATTGCCAGCGCTTTCCCTAAATCGTTGATTGTTCAGATTCATCACATCAGCGAACTCAACTCATTTTTCAAAGTTGGAAGGGGCAGCATTGTCCTCACCATAATGTTGAGATAAGTTATTTCCATCCAAAAGGATTGCAACTGATGCCATAGTTTTTCTAACTCGGATCGAGTGTTTACGCCTCTGCGAACAATGGTGGTTCCTTCTATTCGTTTCTCTCTTTTCGAAAGATCTACCTAAAGCTATGTTCTTTATTAGCCGTTTAGCGCTTGCAAGGCTTCGGGTGCTGAAGCTCCCCTCGCTGGCTGTGTCAAGGATGGTTTGATAGTCTAGGTTTAGTCCTCTGTAGAAAGTGTTGATGAATTTGGGGTTCTGAGAATCCATGTTGTGGCACAAAAGTTGGTAACTGTTGAACCTCGTCCATGAGTTTTTAAAAGATTCATGGCTACCTTGAATGAAAGTGGATATTTCTCTTTTTGCTTCCCAGTATCTCTCCTCGTCGAAGAAATGGTTGATGAAAGCGCTTCTAATATCTACCCAACAAGTCAGGGATCCTAGTGGTAGCTTGTTCAGCCACCTCTTGGCATCACCTTTTAGGGAGAAAGGAAAAAGTTTGCATCGATTGAAATCACTGTTCACCATGTCTTCTAGCATCTCGATGTGATCATTCGGGTGTTCATTTGGAAAAATATTGAACTGATTTTTCGTGCCATAATTAAGAAGTTGATATCAAGCTCAGAGCCTCATGTATGGTTATCAGATAATCGAATTTCAAACCTATTGGAATCGGTTATGCTGGGGTTTAGGTATTCGAGCATTGACAATTCATACTTTATCTCATTCTTTGGATATTTAGCGATTTGATTGGGGATTGCAACTCCCTGATAATTAATTAGTTGGCTTGCTTCGTTGCTTTTATTGTTCATTGGTTCTATCAAGACTACTTTCTTATTATCAGAATCAGTAAAGGCGTACTTACCTGCTTCCGGATGATCGGTATCGATCGATGGCAATGGAAGGGTGTCGCCCGGCGGCAGTGGACTAATGTCGATCGATTTCAGACTAGCTTCGTCGATTGATGGTTGTTGTCCTGAATCCATATTCTCTCATTTTAGTACATGTGTCATAAGGTTTAGGGAAAGAACAAATTAGCAGAAAATAAAGTAAAAATTCTAGACAATATTTTAAGCAAAATCTGATGGCAATAAGAAAGAGTCCCGTGCAACGGCGCCAAATTTGATGAAGTTTTTTTTTCAATTTAAAATTAACCATATTTCCCACTTTACTCTCTCAAATAAGAGGCTTAGTGTAGTACTTAAGGATCAAATCAACATAGACTCTTGGATTGCACAATAGACTTATTGTTTTTGAATTTAATCTAGATGAATTATAACAATAATAATAAAAGCGATTTCTAGATTGGTTTGGTTTGTGAGGATTAAATTAAGAGACTAGACTTAGGGAAATTCTCGGTAGGTTTAGATAATGCAGACTAATAGATTGCTAGGGTTTTCTTAAGCATCGTTCTGAACTCAAAACTTAGGGTTAGGAGATCGCTCTCGTGCATCTCAACTGAGGGTCGATCGATGGCAATAAGATGACATCGATCGATGCTTATTCTAAACATTATTGGTTTTGTGGTTTCATGGGTTCTCTGAACTTCCAATTCAGCTCTCCTTTGTTACTAGTTATTTAGATTTTTTAAGATAGATTCCAGGTTATAACCAGGCTCTCGCTTGGGCTATAGAACCAAAATTTCTAAGATTGAGGTGATCAAATTCAACTTAGCATTAAGAGCAACTTAAACAAAGAACCAAGAAGATTACCCTAACAATTATATTAAATCAACAATACATTATTACCATTGAATAACCCTAAATCTAATAAAGAACTACTCAGATATAGCAATAAAGAACATGAATAAATTCTGAATAAATTGCATAGAATAAAATGAGTAAAAAGATAAGGAGTTCAAGATCATCTTTGTAATGATGATCAAATCTTTCTCTTCAATAGATGTAACAATGTGTTCTAACTCTAAACTCTAAGACTCTGGTGTAACTTAGAAGACAACTCCCTCTTAGGTCTTCTAGGCTTAGGTTAAAACAAAGATAGAAAACCATAATAAATAGTTTAAATTTCGCCAAGGGACTTGTCTTGCAATTAATAAAACTTCTTGGTAAAACATGTAATTTCTCAAGCCTTCACCAATCTTGCTCTCGAATTGACCGTCAATCGACGTCGATTGATGGTTGATTCATAAATCTGGATCTGACTTTGAGTTCCTGCTGAGCAAACTTGAATGCTCCAAAATAGTCTAAAAGCTCCAATTGGTTCCAGTGAGTACCTAGACCTATAAATATTCTAAAACAGTAACAAACGCATATAAAAGACTCTAAAAACACTTTATATATCATAGGTAAAATCCATGGTATATCAGGACACATGGCTTATTATAGTGTCAAGTATAACCTTTAGAGTAGTGTGAAAACACATGTGTATATTATTTTCATGTGCCCAGAATGGGTTGAGGGATTCAATCCATAGGACATCCTGATTTTCAGACATTTGGAATATGCAATACACTAAGATGAAAATTTAATTCTTCGAACATTTTCATTTATGCATGAGTTTGATATATGTATTAATTATTTAATGAATCTATGATTACACTTCAATGGGGGAGAATTGTTATATATCTAAGTGAAAGGGTGCAAGGCTTTATATGAACTATTGCAATTTTTTATATGAACAATTACAACTATTACTGAAAGCAATCTTTGGTAATAACCATATTGATGTTTGCACCCCTTGGTGATTAACCATTGTAACTCTTTGCTAAACATTGCAACTCTTCATTAACCTTCACAACTCTTTGTTTAACCATTGCAACTATTAGTTGCAACTCTATATAAAGAGATGTAGGCATTGTAAAATGATATAGAAAAATCAGAAATCAATAGTTAGTAAGAGAGTAAGAGCGAAAAAGATTCACTGTTCAAAGATCATCAAAGACTTTGAAGAAACACATATTAACACTAATGCTCTTTTTGTTTCTCTTGTATCTTGGCCTAGAACAAGAATAAGACTTTGATTGTCTTCTCTTACAATAGGATTTCGTGTAACCAAAGACTTGGAATATGAATGAAATACTCATTAAGGAAATAACGGCGATTCAATTATTATACAACTATGCAATTCACAATGTTTTGAGTTACAACACAAATATAACCAACAAAGAGTAACCCAACTGGTTCCCACTTACCAGCCAGAATGAAAATGTACGTTGATCCCAATTAATCACTGTTTCCCCAAGTTTTGAAAGCCACTCATAATCCAAAATAATTCCAAATTCAGGTTCTCACAATTCTAGCCGCCTATAGTAGTCAACAAGCTCAATATCCTGAATTTTATAAGCTCATGTTCTAGCACGTACCTTTACTCCATATATCTCGGCCTTGACCCAAAGTCACTGCAACGATTTCCTTATCACCATAGAGTAGCTTAAGACGAGATGCCAATTTATCTGAGATGAAGTTTGATGTTTCTCCCTTGTCAATGATGATAGGCACTTCCTGTCCCAATACAGTGCCCTAGAGTCTGAGTCCAAACTTCTTGTTTTGGCCAGTAATGTCTCTTAAACACATCAATCTTTCTGGTTCCCATTGGCTGGTTACTGTACCGTGGCTGACATCAATTTCACCAACTTCCTCAATCCATTCAGCCAAATCCATCATGCCTACACTGCCTTTTGGTTGCAGTCTTTGAACAGCTGATTTGATCTTTGGAACTAGGCCTTGTAAAAAACACTCCTCCAAGTGTTGACCGGGTAAGTTTGCTGAATTGAGACAAAACTCTTCAAATCATCTTCTGTATTCACGGACTGGTTGTTAAGTATGAAGATCGATACTCAACACAACACACTCTTTATTGGTGAACAAGATTGGTTACAAGATAGCTTGAGGCCTGACTCAGTCTACACTCTCATGTGAGTGCATCTTGAATCTCCAATCTCATATGATAGGGTCTAGACTCATATGTCTAACCAATTTCAACATCCATCATACTCTCTTCTTCCATCAAGATCCCTATTTATACATGTATCCTTCTTGTTGCAGAGTTTATAACGGCAAAGTCTCTCCCCCAAGTAGGGTCTTCCTGTAACACTCTGATCCGGCCGTCTAGGCCGCAATCAATGCGCTACATAGCTCGGTCCATACACAGACCGGAACTCTAAATTTTCGCCCTTATTTATAATTTATCCTAAAGGCGACGGCTATCTTAGCCCTTAGCTTACGACTACCTTAGTCATTTCCTAGCTTAGATCATTTGAACTTAATCACAGTAGAATATTCTCAAGTCAACCATTGTTCTATATCCAATCTAGAACTTGTCCGGTCCAATTGTCTATGCCTTGGTCAGTTCACTTACTTCCATTCAGCTTATAGAAAAATCCTTGGAACGGTTCCACTCATACTGATCTGAGGTTCCCTTCCCCCTAAACCATTCTACCAGCATCCTAGCGAGATACTAATCTATCCAAGTATTTGCTAATTCATACCTTTGCCAAATCCACGGAGCTTAGTATCTCACCGCTCCTCCCTTGATCTGAATTGATTTTGCTTGTCTATTGGACCACGATCCCTCAAGTGATCTTACTTAATTTCCTTTTCTTTGTACATGCATTACACAACTTCCTCAGGTACTTAGTCATTCAACCAACCATGGCCACTGACTCACTGACCATTGAGAAGTCTTCATTGGTTAAGGATATGCATCTAGCCCTTCTCGGCTCACACATAAACCTCTATAAAATAATATGTATAATACTCGGTTTCAGACTTACAATGAATCCAACTACAATCGGTTCATAAGAACCATAGCCGGATTGCCCATGATCTGATCCAACCCATCAATTTGGGTCTAGGATCACACGGCCCCAACTTAAATCATTCCAAAGGCTATGTACTTCTTACCTAAACCAGACTAGGGCTTAGGTCCACCATCTCATGTGAAACATAACCCATTAGGTCTGTACAAAAACCGCCTAGTACAAACGATCCATTACACAGTCGATCAGACAATTCCTACAATCGATCCATTGGGCCTTGATTCAATCTATTTGAACTGACTCATTGCCTTATCAAAGTAGCCAAGCCAAGCCCAATAAACCAACTGATTTCCCTTTTCCAAAACAAATACCATCTGATTCATGTTTAAGACCCATCGGACCATCCACCCAATCGGCCATGATCCATGGTCCGTGGTAGGTTTTACTCGGACATTACCTTGGTTCTTACCAAGACAATTCTGTGACCATTCCTCACGCAGATATAAAAAAGGAGAAGAAGACGAATAAGTATTCAAATGTAAAAAAGAAGAGATCGGATGTAACCATTATAAAACCAACCACAAAACTTGACCAAACTAATCGGTAGTCTTGGGCGTTGGTTTCATGGCCACACCCATTACCTTGCACGTGTTCTCTGGACTCTTGGATCCCTTCACCAACTCTCTCTCTTTGCCTCTGGTATTCATTCCAGTCGGCCTTGCCTTTCCACAATCTATCTTAACCTTGTCGTTGCTTAACCACAACAATATCGACCATGTATGGTCTCTCTCTCTCTCTCTCTCTCTCTCTCTCTCTCTCTCTCTCTCTCTCTCTCTCTCTCTCTCTCTCTCTCTCTCTCTCTCTCTCTTTCTCTCTCTCGCCTTTCTCTCTGTATTTTTACTTATAAAAATTCTTCATTTTCATGCCCAGGGTCCCTATATTTATAGACGAAGGTGTGGGTAACTGCCTAGGCCAAGGGGATGTTATTTGGTGGCCAAATAGATACCTTTTGGTCCCATCGCATCTTTGGCCTATAACTGCAACCACTCACCCCTGTTAGCCTATAATTGTCCCTTAAAAGATCATACATTTGCCTAGACCCAATCACTAGTTCATGGACCGATCCCATGAACTCCCTAAGCCGTATTCCCAATGGTCGGACCACATGGCCCAACCGGCTGACCCGACCCCGGCCCAGACTGGTCCAACTGTCCAAGACCCGAACACTCCTCCTACCTGAAATGAGCTGACCCCAGCTGGTACAGCTGAGTGACTAGTAGTCCAGAGCTGAGCTGACCTATCTTTGAGTGAGCTAGACTGAGCTTTACCACACTGTGTCTAGCTGATCGAGCTACCCGTCTACATCACCCTGCTGCCATATCACTCGTCCAGCTCCCTTATACTTTTTTCCACCTATTTTAGGTTAAATATTAGCCTTCCAACGTAATTAACCTTTCATAAAGACCATGGATCACTTGCCTTTAGTTCATATGACCTGCTGGTTAATTTCCTCGAACCATGGCCTGTCCCCCAAGATCTATTCAGGTTTGGAGATGTGACAAGTCTCCCCCACTTGCAATGGATTCGTCCTCCAATCTGAACCAAGTGTTTCATCAATTCTGAAATGTACTCCCGATCTTAGTCTCATCTAAATGTATTTTCCAGGAATAACCCCAGTCTAAGAAACATGCTCGCAACATATCTTCCAATGTCTAGATTGTTCGTTCGGATTATCCCTCTATCTTTTGGTAATATGCGGTGCTGATGTTTACCCTCATTCTTGAAGCCTTTTGAAAAGCTTTCCAGAAGTGGATGTAAACCTTGATTCCCTATCTGATACAATGCTATCCGGCACACCATGTAGTCTGACAATCTCATCGATGTACTTGGGTACAATCCGATCAACACCATCTGACTTCTTGATGGCCAGAAAGCGTGCCGATTTGGTGAGGTTATCAACCACGACCCAAATTGCATCTTTCTTATTCCTGGTCTGTGGGAATCCAGTCACAAAATCCATTGGGATATGGTCCCACTTCCATTCTGGAATAGGCAAGTTCTTGTAACAATCAACTCGGAACCTGATGCTTGGACTTGATGAGTTAACAAGTTGAACACTTAGCCACCCATTCTGCCACATCAGCCTTCATACAGCTCCAATGATAGTACTTCATGAGGTTCGTATACATCTTTGTTGCACTAGGATGAATCGAGAATTTCGACTTAGGAGCTTCTCTCATAATCTCCTCATTTAGTTCTCTAGTATTAGGAACGCTAATCCTTCCATGTACTAGGATGGTACTATCCTTTGCGGTTTGGTTCTCACTCATATATTCAGAGAAACCTTCCTCAGGTTGTTATCCTGACCATGTTCATGTACTCTTGCTCGTTCATTCTGAATGTAATCACGACTTCCATGATCCAAACAATTCATGACTAATCCGTAACACATATTCAACAACTATATCAATTCAAATACTTAAGCCACTTGCTGGACACTCGAGTCTTTGGTTGTTATTCCAATCCTCAAGCCACTCAATGTACCAGTCAAGTCCTAATGGACTCGTTTCAATCTTTAGGTTACTAGTATTACCACGACTCCTAACAGAATGTTCTGATCCTTCGATTCGTTATGGACTCTAACCACAATGTACCGGATCATCTCTTAATCGACCACAGCCTTTTCCAGCTTGGCAAATCTTGCGATCTTAGTCCTACTAGACTAATTTGTCTTATTCTTGACTTTTGTTCATCACTACAGTTTGTCTTATTATTTGATCCTGGTCCATTCACAGACTCGATCAAATTGCAAACCTCGTCTACTACTGGACTTGATCATATTGCAGTTCTGGTACACTCTGGGACTCAACCATCTCATCCCATACATAGGTCAGTCTCTGACTCTGTTGTATTGTGAACTCAGATCCTTTCAGACCTGGTAATATTGCAATTCTAATCCCTTCCGATTAAATCATCTTATTTTGACTTTCTTCCATTACAGAACTCATTCATCATTTCCCGATCATAGTCAACCTGCCTAGACCTCACTTGGACTCATTCGCGTAAGTTAACCCTGGTCCTTCTATGGACTCGATTGCATTACCAAATCTAGTACACGTCATGCATTTCCTCTGATTGCTTCGTTAGCTCTGCCATCTCTGCAGAAGCCATGCGGTATGGCCTTTTGGACAACGGGACCATCCCTAGTTCCAGTTCTATTGTAAATGGATCAGACCTGTCAGGGGGTAAACCCTTAGGTGTCTGAAACACGTCCTCAAACTCTCCAACCAGTGGGATCCCGCCCGTGTTACCACCCCCAATGACCTCCTCGGTGACGATTGTGGCTATATAAGCCTCACAACCTATTTTCAGTATCTTTTTCGCTCGAACTTCTGACACCACCATAACATGAGTCGGCTTAATTCCTTGGTATTTGATTGTTTCCTGGTCGTCCTTAAACCATTGACGCCCTTGGTGGCAGTCCAAGGTAGCCCAATTCTTTCCCAACAAGTCTATACCTAAGATCACCTTGTGATTCTTTAGGAGGACTACATTCAGATCCGCAGGTTTATTCCTGCCCTCGATTATCACTGGAAGGTTCTCGACCAGTCCAAATGAATGCATCTCTTGGCCTTCAGCCGCATTCCCTAGCTCCCATTTGGAACGATCCCTTTCCAACCATCTCAGGAATCACAAAACTATGTGTAGCCCCGGTATCAAAAATCACATGTGTTTCCACACCACCGGTCATTAGGATCTTTAGATGAGTAAAATTTCGGATTGATCAAACATTAGGAAGACGTTCCATACCGTTCTCCAAGACGTCTTACTTTTCCGAATGTTGTCACCATTCACAAGAGCTTTTATAATATGCCTCAATCCCCATCATTCTAAGATACCTAACATCATGTTGTTACATTGATTGAAACGAACATCTCGAGTTTCCTCATTCTTTCCTTAGTCGGATTCAACTTGGAACTGGTCCATTCCATCCAAATAGATCTAAGGAAGTACTAGCATGACCTATACTGAGTCTTAGTTGATCCATACGACCAGAAGTTCACTTGTGTACTAGTCATGTAGTGTCTCCTTTAAACCCGATTTGATGTCGCATTTGCTCACTTGTTTTTAACAGCCACCAGGGAATAAGACTTATCCTCAGTAGAGTGCTGATCGTTTCTTCCTAACAAAGCCACTCTCTGGTCCATGTCACATCCATCGGTAATGTCATTCATAAAGCAAGTATTGCATTGCATCCATTCTTTACTTAGACGAGTAGGATATTGGTTTCATCACACATTTGGAGAACGTCACATACCACTCCCCAAAGTGTCAAACTTTTGTGAATGCTGACACCATTCACAAGAGTGTTTATAATATACCTCAACCCCATCATACTAGAATAACAAACATCATGCTCTTTCAAGACCGTTCATTACTTCTTATTAACTAGATTGGCTAACCTTCTAGTATAAGGATCTTGCCCTTGGAGACTGTATCTTGTCTAAGCCGGTTCACCTTGGAACCTCTTGTTCTCAAGCGTGATACCCTACTTACCTCAACTCTCACTTGCCTCACCCTTAAAAAGGTTTTTAGAATCAAATTAGTTTTTCAGAAAATTGTTGGTTTAAACTTAACATCTTTAAGCATTGTCCTGCACAGGAACAAGCGTGCCCTGATTCCAACTTATAACACCCTGATCCGGCCGTCTAGGCCACGGTCGATGCACTACGTCGCTCGGTCCATACACTGACAAAACCTCTAATTATTTCTCCCTTATTTATAATTTCTCCTAAAGGCGAGGGCTATATTAGACCTTAGCTTACGACTACCTTAGTCATTTCCTAGATTAGATCATTTCAACTTACACACAGCGGAATATTCTCTAGTTAACCATTGGTCTATATCCAGTAAAGAACTTACCCGGTCCAATTTTCTATGCCTTGGTCAGTTCACTTACTACCATTCATATTTAGAACAATCCTTGGAATAGTTCCAATCATACTGATCCGAGGTTACCTTCCCCTAAACCATTCAACCAACATCCTTGCAAGATACTAAATTATCCAACTATTTGCTATTTCATACTTTTGCTAAATCAACGGAGCTAAGTAGCTCATCGGTCATCCATTGATCCAAATTTATTTTGCTTGTTTACTGGACCGTGATCCCTCAATGATCTTACTTAAGATTCTTATCTTAGTATATGCATTACACAACTCCCTTAGGTACTTAATCATTCAACCAACCATCCCATTGACTCAGTGACCTTTCAGAAGTCTCATTAGTTAAGGATAAGCATCTGGCCCTTCTCGGCTCATACATAAACCTCTATAAAATAATATGTATAATACTCGGTTTCAGACTTAGAATAAATCCAAGTAAAATCGGTTCATAGAACCATAGCGGATTACCCATGATCCTATCCAACCACTTGGTTTGGATCTAGGATCACACGGCTTCAACTTTAATCTAGCCAAAGGCCATGGACTTCTTACCTGAACCAGAAAAGGTCATAGGTTCACCATTTCATGTGCAACATAACCCATTAGGGCTGTACACAAAACGCCTAGTCCAACCGATCCATTCCGCGGTCGATCAGACCATTCTTGCAACCGATCCATTGGGCCTTGATCCAATCTATTTGGACCGACTCAAGGCCTTAGCCCGGTACCCAATCCAATCCCAATATACCCACGGATTTACCCTTTCCAAAACAAAGGCCATCCGATTCATGTTTAAGACCCATCAGACCATCCACCCAATCGACCATTATCCATGGTATGTGGTAGGTTTTACTCGGACATGACCTTTGCTCTCACCAAGAAAATTCCGTGACCATTCCACACCATTCCTCACGCAAATGTAGAAAATGAGGAGAAGAAGAAGAACTATTTAAATGTGAAAAGGAAGAGATCGGATGTAACCATTACAAAACGACCACAAAACTCAACCAAACCGGTCGATAGTCTTGGTCGTTAATTTCATGGCCACACCCTTTACCTTGGACGTGTGCTCTGGACTCTTGGAGCCCTTCTCCAACTCTTTCTCTTTTCTTCTGGTATTCATTCCCTTCGGCCTTGCCTGTTCACAATCAATCTTAACCTTGTCATTGCTTAACCACAACAATATCCACCTTTTATGGTCAATCTCTCTCTCTCTCTCTCTCTCTCTCTCTCTCTCTCTCTCTCTCTCTCTCTCTCTCTCTCTCTCTCTCTCTCTCTCTCTCTCTCTCTCTCTCTCTCTCTCTCTCTCTCTTTTTTTTTTTCTTTCTTTCTTTCTCTCTCTCGGCTTTATCTCTGTATTTTTGCTTATAAAACTTATTCATTTTCGTGCCCAGGGTTCCTATATTAATAGAGGAAGGCATGGGTAACTTCCTAGGCCTAGAGGATGTTATTTTGTGGCCGAACAGACACCTTTTGGTCCCATGGCATCTCTGGTCTATAGCTGCCACCACTCACCCATGTTCCCCTATAAATGTCCCGTAACAGATCAAACATGGGCCTAGACCCAATTCCTATCTCATGGAATGATCCCATGATCTCCCTAACCCATCGGCCAAATGGCCGGACCACATGGCCTAACCTGTTGACCCAATCCCGGCTCGGACTGGTCCAACTTCCCAAGACCCGAACACTCCTCCTAGCTGAGATGACCTGACCCCCATCTGTTCCCTCTGAGTGAGCTATTAGTCCATATAGCTGAACTGACATATATTTGAGTGAGCTAGACTGAGCTTGACCACACTGCGTCCAACTGATCGAGCTACCCGTCTACATCACCCAGCTGCCATATCATTCGTCCAGCTCCCTTATATTTTTTTCCACCTATTTTAGGTTAAAGCTTAGCCTTCCAACATGCTTAACCTTTCATAACGACTGTGGAACACTTGCCTTTAGGTCATATGACCTACTGGTTGATTTCCTCGAACCATGGCATGTCCCGCTACACCTATTCAGGTCTGGGGATGTGACACTTCCCCTTGCTTTGAAGCTTCCAAATCATCTCCAGTACTTGCCACATCACCAGAATTGTAGATGATGCCTATCAATACTCCCCCCCCCCCCCCCCCCCCCCATGGAGATCAAGCTTGACCTCAAACTTCTGGAAGAGATCATTGTGTTACTATCCTGAATGGAAATCAGGCAAATGTTTGCCATGATTTCTTCAAGTCAGCATATGTTTGTTGCAACAAGGAATGTATTCTCTAAAATCAACACTGCTTCCCACTCAACAGCATGGAACATCACTGCGATGCATATCTAAACCTCTGAGTAGGATAATGTAATACCATTCTGACTTCTAAATGAGGTCTTGTGATCTACTCACTTCGGACGAAGACCCATCAGTAAACTGAACTTCACTGATGCCCAATGCCATATTGACTTCATCGCGATTGTCTTTATGGACACACAAGCTACTCCACATGACAAGAGAACAGCAAGTATATACGGCCTTATGAATCAACCTGCTAGTCTCGTTGTTTTGCTGCTTTTAAATTGAGTCAGCTGTTAGATTTAAGCTTGGTCGGAGTGATTTAGAAACCTAAACTCAATTGTGGGTTATTATGAAGGCTTTGTATTAAACCAAAATGATGAATACAGAGTGTTTAACGAAAGAGAACAACCGGTTACTCGGTTAAGAGTGCCCAAAAAATATAAGTCGGTTGAAAAAATATAAACCCTAATTTCTAGCCGTCAAGTAAGTGTGTGCGTTGGTCCCTTTTTATTGTTCTCCTTTGGTTCCTTTTATAGACACCTATCCTCTTACTTCACCCTAGGTTGGTCTAAAATTAATGGTCCGAGATACCGTTATGAGCCGAGCAATTTAAGGTTCGACTTCAAGTTGAACTCGACTTTATCAATTTGTGGCGCCAAATAAAGTAGTCTGGAGGGAGTGACGACATCATGGAGCTGTAGCTCGTCACAAGCCGCAGACCAAGCCGTTGCTAGTATCGCGACGTTGACAGAGCCATATCCGCTCCAGTGCCTTAGTTTCATGGTCCACATCTCTTATCTGAAAGGCCACGTTGAGGGATATAATCTATCCCCAATAGTAAGTCCCCCCACCAGTTAGTTCAAATGGAGCGCAACTGATCTTCGAGCGAATTTGTTAAATCGGGTTTGTAGGATCAAAGGCTTGGCGCGAGCAAACTGTCGCTCGAACCGACTGACCGCGCGAGCAGGGTTTCAATTTGATTCATCTAGGGCGACCAGAACGTTCGTATGATTAAGGCTTCAAGGTTTCATCATGAGAAGCTGAGGTTACTGTCCTCTGGACTTTGTAACCCGGAGCATGCAAAAAATTAACTTGGGATACCGTTTCTTAGAAGGTTTTGATTTTGGAAGGAATAGACATTCAAAACTCTGTTTGACCGGTTAGGGGCTTGATTCGGGACCTTCTCCAGTTTATATCAAAAATCAGAAGTGTCACTTCAGGGAAGAGGCGGCCAATTTTTAGGTCCAATTAGGAGTAATTATTATGTCTCCCTAGGGCTTTGTTTACCTCTTCATATAACTAGGTTTCTCCGATTCTTCTTCTTCATTTTCTCTCCCTTTCTTCAGGTACTCCCTTTCTCTTTCGATCTCTACTTTATATTTGTGAGTTTTTTGATTATTCGATGATGCAGACCGTCCCGAGTTGCAAGTTCACGAGGCCAAGAATGGGAAGGCAGTCATCTCATCTCTAGACCCGAATTTGTTGGGTGAGGTGTCTCTTGTCAATGATCTTGCTTTGGCTCATTCGGATGTGCTAAGGGACATATAGGAGTTAGATCTGTCCCAGCGGTATTTGGTCACTGATTCAGAAAGATTGCTCAAAGGTGATGGGGATGGGCATTCAATTGCCAACGAGGAAATTCCTATGCTTGTTGACAACGAAACACGTAGGAACCATGTCCGAGACTTATGGATAATTCTATGTACCCGATCAAGTACAATGAGAACTGGACCTTTAAACGTTTACCTGAACTGGATCCAGATCTTTTTCGCCGGTCAGTTGTTGAAGGACATAATTGGGGAGATGGACGGGGTACTTGGTCGACTATAGGCAGCGTGCAGGCTGTTCTAAGAGTGAGTGGAGGTGCGGGAGTCACGTTCATTATTCTGAGGGACGACCAACGTCCGTGGACTCCACCGATTGGTTATCAGTGTGTTTAGGTCCTTTTTCAGAAGGACATCAAACTGTGGTTCCTGATACCTAGGCTCGTGAAGTCATACTGTTTTTGTCTTAGCGTGGCGCTCACCCACATGATCGTCGGTACTTGGAAATGCTTATGTTTATGGCCGCCAAGATTGATGTTTCGATAAGCGTCAAAGTATTCGAGGATATGACTATGACAACCGCTCATACTGACAGTCTCTTTTCATTGCGCAAGAGACCGGGGTTAAACATTTTGACCGGTCATCTGAACAAGTCTCCGAACTGGGAGTGTTCGTATTTCTATGTGAAATGAGATGAGGCAGCGTTTGAAGAAACGCCAAACAACAGATATCATGGATCTTAGTCAACAGAGGTGGTCACGGATTACTCGTAAGCGGATCTGGAGAAACCAAAAATGTATCTCTAAATGTTATCTTTACTTCCTCTGATTTCGCCTTTATAGGAATTTGTTCACTTGCATTGGAGAATATTATCTTAGGATACTGGTCGCAGGGGACTGGATATCCAATATTTCGTGCGAACAAACTCAAGGTCCGAGATTTAATCTCGTTCCTAAGAACAAAGAAAGAGAGGTTGGTCGTCTTAAGGAGTTTTGCGTATATGAGGTCACCCAGAAGCGGGCTTAGGTCATGACGGTCTACAAAATTTTATAGATACTTCGAGGGTATTTGGATATATATGGCAAGGCGGCACGTCTATGAGGAGAAACGGCTCTTTCTCAGTCAGGACAAAGGGATGCGGGATAGTGTGAAGATGCTCAAGAAACATAAGGGGCTCCAGGGTCTTGATGTGGTCTTGAATTCACTATCTGCGCGGGAGACCAAGTTCCAGCGAGAGGCAAACGAGACGAAAGTTTGGGATATCCAGAGGACCTTCTCAAGTTATCTCCTCTAGACCTGCAATTGTGGTTTGTCATTTTCTGTCCCTTACCCGGTGGTGACCAATTTGTATCAAACAAGATTTTGATTGATCCTTCGACCTTGACCGATCTCTGAACTCCAGGCTCTTATCTGAACAAAGATGATGATGTTGAATCTGCTCTCGCTGCTCATGCTGAGGGTCAGAGTGAAGGAATCGAGGCTGTCGATGATGTGGCTCGGTCCAATTTTTGGAAAAGCTGAGTGTTGAAGAGCCTCAGGTGCAGCCCGGGGTATCGTGAGAAATGATTGGGGCCAACCGACCGCCCAAACTCATGAGGATCAAGAAATCATCGAGTAGGTGTAATGTTGTTGCTGTACTCTTATCATTTTTGGCTTTGGTAGAACCTTGTTGTAATGTAAAGACTTTTTTTCCACATAGGTTTTGGACTAAGTACTGTTATTTTCGGTCACCTTGGATTTGTTTGCTTGATCCAATCCTGACATATATTTTACGAATTTATTAGAATGGCCCAAACGTATTTCGCAAGTTCATGCCCTTGGTCGGCACTGTTTGGAATCCCTTCTAGCAAAAGTTCGTTATTTGTTCAAAAATTCCACCTCATTTCAGTATCTTATTGATCGACTGATGATACTTAGAAAGAATTAGGAAAACAGAAAGTCTTTACTTAATGCGACCATCTTTTTAACCGTCCAAACGTGATCCTGATAACTTTTTGGTCGGCCAAACCTTTATTATATATTATCAAAAGTTGGGAATTACTGGTTAATGGATCAACTGGATGTTCAGTTGGTGACCCGATGTGAATTGTTAACCAAGTATCTGATAAGGATACGTTCGGAAGCTTGTTACTTGTTCGTCTCCCTTGCCTTTAGGCGGGTAGATCGACAATCCATAGTTTTCATGTTGACTGCAGTTAGCGCGATGTCTGAAGCCGTCGTTTGGTTTCTCGATGTGCAGATTCTGTTCGACATTGATTATGCCTCGCACATGTTTTTTTATTATTACAACTAAACCATGTAAAGGCTGCCTACGTACCCTGTGAGGAATCAAGTCATCTGTAGTTCTCTGTTAGCCGAGAAAAAGTGACAGTTGGTCATTTGCTCAGTGATTTTCTGTGAGCAAACATGACGCTTTGGTCGTTTGCTTGATATATTTGACTGGACGAGAAAAAGTGACGCATAGTCATTTGCTCGCTTTGACATCTTCTGAGCAAAGGGAGTGTGTCCGGTTGCTCAGATTTTTCTAACTAGTTATAATACTTTCGAAGGTTGGAGGAATTCCACGATCTTGGTACCGGTTCCCCCGAGGAAGTGTCGAGCTGATAAACTCATGGCTTAATGACCTCGATGATCTTGTACGGCCCTTCCCAGTTTGTGCCGACTTTTCATGCTCTCCATTCTTTGGTTTTTTCGAACACCTTTCGCAAGATGAGGTCATTGAGTTCCAAAGGTAGTGCTCCGACCTTCTTGTTGTAATAACTTTCAGCAAAGTGCTTGTAATTTTGGATTCTGAGCAGTGGCTGTAGCATCCCCGATCCCAGATAGAATTATCAGGACGGACCATGGGACGAGCGAACATGAAATCCAGTTGTAAGACACAAAGTCTAGCGTTCAATGGTCTGAATAATGGGTTAAGTCCAAGTAATGATCAGTACATAGCCAAGAAAACAAAGGAAAAGAGAAAAAAGGAGCTGGACCGAGCTAAGGAAAGAGTGAGACGAGATGGGCGAGCTGGATGGAGCTTGGGCGAGCTGGACAGAGCTGGACGAAGCTTGGGCGAGATGGACGGAGCTCAGGCTGAGTTTAATAAGCTAAGGCAGCTCGATCAGCTAGTAGACCTAGCTCAGTCAGCTAGACCAACTGTCTGGGAGCATGGTAAGATGACTTCTAGAACAATCATTTGCCTCACCTTGGAACATTCAACTTCAATTTTATTGGTCCTTTTATGTAACACCAAGTTAGACGCCATATGAATGGCAGCTTGGTTGTCACAATGCATTGTCATAGGTGTAGATTGATCAATCTCCAAGTGATTTAGTACACTCTTGATCCAAACTAGCTCATTTGTAAGTTTCAGCATTGCCCTATACTCCGCTTCAGCACTAGAGCAAGACACCACCTTCTGCTTCTTGCTCTTCCATGTAACCAAGTTCCCAACAATGAATGTACAATAGTCAATTGTTTATCTTCTATTAGCTCTATCACCAGCCCAATCATCATCACAATACCCAACTATTTTAGTGCTTCTATTTCACCCCATCGAGACTTCTAAATTTAGTGAACCATTTAGATACATCAAGATCCTTACCACCATGCGCCAATGTTTCTCCTTATGCACTTGCATATGCTGGATCACCTGGTTCACAGGAAAACAAATCTCAGGACGTGTGATAGTTAAGGATTAACTTACCAACAAGCTTCCTATAAAAGTTTGGATCATGGAATGGCTTGATGTCTTCATTCTCCCCCGCACGTGGAACCTTGTACCCATCTTCTAATAGAATCTTGGCTGTCTTTCCTCAATGTTTACCTGCATCTTTCAACAGATCAAGTGCATACTTCCCTTGAGTCAGAATCAATCATTCTTTGGATCTACATATCTCACAGTAGCTATACGCTTCCAAGATTGAGGGGTCCAACGAGCTTTGAAGAATGGACATAACCAACATGTCTTCTTGTTCCCACTTGTCCTCGTCTCTTGTGACACCCTCCCCATCATCTTCGTCATGAGTAATGAGTTTTGGAGCTTCACCAGATCTGAAATGTCCCCACAAACCCTTACTCCCCACAGCATTCTTCACCAACCGAGACCATAAGATATAATTTCCTCCTTTTAAAGTAACCAAAACCACAGCCTTCTTGTTTTCCATCTTTGAACAAAAGTTGTGTCTTGAGTTTTCTTTCGAATCAAACCCAGATTATGAGCATCCTGGCTCTGATACCATAAAATATTTAGAGAATCTAAGTTTGGATAGATGTTTAGAGAGACTTTAAGAAGATTAGAAGAAATACTTAAGTAGATCTTAGACTAATGAGGAACCATGACTAAGAGACTAAGAGAATGCTTAAGAACTGTCTACTTATTTCATTGAGTTGAGCATACATTATATAGAGAAGAGAATACAATGGTTTTTCAGAACCAAAGAATATGGAGGAGCGTCTAATTTTAACTATCTCCTAAGGAGCACCACATGCTTGGTATCAATCATCTTTGACTGAGATGCTGGTTACTTTCCAGCTGTGACAGCCTTCCCAAGCTGCATCTCCCTTCCTTTCCGACGGATGGATCAAGGGGTAAATGCCTAAGGTAAGTAGATTGTAACTTCTCCTTTACCCGGATTGCATTTTACCTTTGTTTGACCCAGACGTGTACGGACTGTACGGTCATTGTTGACCCAAACCATCATTCTCCCTCTGTGGTCGATGTTTTAGTCAACCCAGACTCGTACGGACTGTACAGCCTGTACAGACTGCACGGTCATGGTCGACCCAAAACCATTATTCTCCCATTCTTCAACATTTCACAGTCTCATCTTCATTATGTAACTCAACTCAACAACGGTTCCCGAAAAGGCACCTTTTCTCCCAAAAGCGGTTTTTGGCCGAGGTTTCTACAAATATCGGACCTTGAGATCGATTTTCGATATAGAATTTCCCTAAGGAAAATACCAGAACTCGATCAGAACCAAAGGCATCCGACAAAGAGAACTTGGGCGATCGAGAGGAGACTTTATCGAATAACCAAGTCCAGATGGAAGTCTGATTGGGATTGATTGAAAATCGATCCGAACATGGTAGAGCGAACAGAGAAAGAGAACTCATTGTACTGAATCCTTTGTGAAATAAATTAAAAACCAGTTTATCTCTTATCATACTGACTCTAATGTACTGGCATATGGACTCTAACAAACGAATCAAAGAAATAAACGAACTGAAAATATTTAAAGGATAAGGACTTAAACGAACAAAATGCCTTAGAAAATTTCAGGCTTGAATTATTGCAGCCTCACTAGACTTAGAGTCTGGGATAGGGCGCTTTAATGCCTGGTCGCATCGCTCTTTTATCATATCCAATGCATCGAGCAGCATATCTCGGTTGAGATCGTAATGTAGCGGCATTTTTGCTTGGCATAGACTAATGATTTCACTTCTGCTGGGGACATTGCTTTGACACCGTAAGCCAAGGAGAATGGTGTTCTGCCGGTCGCGTGTCTTTCTGTTGTTTGATGCGACCAAAGGACGGCAACTAGTTCGTCTGCCCAGTGTCTTTTCTTGAGGTTAAGTCTTTTCTTGTGGTAGTTTTCACAGATTGGACAAGCGATGAGTTCGGGAATTTTGTCTCTGTAACTGGGGCTATGATTGATCCTTCGTCAGAGTCCATTGTGATTTTGGGATGATCTACCTGATGGATTGGTATCATTCGTTTTACTTGGTCTTTGCGATTCCTGCCAATCACCGCGAGCGCTTCGGCGCATACGTTATCCCCACGAGGGACCATTGTGAGGATGAAATGTTCGAAGTTGTTCGCAAAGTTTTGGACCACTTTAAGATATGCATCCATTCGGTCATTCTTGGTATTGTATTCCCTGTTCAACTAATTGGCGACGAGCTGAGAGTTGCAATAAGCATTGATCCTTCAGCCCCCGAAGGCCCTAGCTAGGCGGAGTCTGGTGATGAGAAACTTGTATTCTGCTTTGTTGTTCGAGGCTTTAAATCCGAGCAAAAATCCTTTACTTGTTGAGGATCGTCTACATGTAGTATCCAGTTCCAAATCCTTTATTGATTAGCTCGCTTGTCGGTGACTGGAGTTGGACACCGGATCCAAATTCTTTACTTGTTGAGGATCGTCTACATGTAGTATCCAGTTCTTGCTCAGTATGGCTAGGTCTTACTCGAGATCTGGTGCTAGTTCGATAAAGAAATCGACGAGGACTTGCGACTTTGTTGCCGTTCTATTTCTGTAAGTGATATCATGCTCGATTAGCTCGATGGCCCATTTCAAAAGCCGACCTGACTGGTTGGTATTCTGAATTATGGTCCATGGAAGCTGATTCATTAGGACGACGGTCAAATGCGATTGAAAGTAGGGCCGAATCTTCCTCGCTGAAGTAACCACTGCAAGGGCCATCTTTTCCAACGTCGAGTAGCACGTTTATTTGTCCGACATCCTCTTTCTCGTATAGAAGATGGGATTTTGTTTGCCTCTGTCTTCTTTGATAAGGACACTGCTAACAGCGGTGTAAGAGATGGAGATGTAGAGATATAAGGTATCACCTTCTTCGGGTTTGGACAGT
Source organism: Moricandia moricandioides (assembly GCA_905132885.1). Taxonomy (NCBI): domain Eukaryota; kingdom Viridiplantae; phylum Streptophyta; class Magnoliopsida; order Brassicales; family Brassicaceae; genus Moricandia; species Moricandia moricandioides. Next base: position 128,111 of record CAJHQQ010000220.1, on the reverse strand, counting down.
ACGGGAGGGGGGGGGCTGAGATACGTCTTTAGCTTACCAAAAACTACTTCGCACTTTTTATCCAAACACAAATTGTTTATTACCTCTTAGGAGGTCGTAGAAGGGCAAACATTTTTCGGTTGATCTTGATATGAACCAGTTGAGGGCTGCGATGTGGCCGGTTAGTTGTTGTACTTCTCTACTGTTCTTTGGGCTTTGGAATTGGAATATTGCAGAAATTTGTTTTGGGTTTTCTTCAATTCTTCGCTGAGTGACGATATACCTGAGGAACTCTCCCGACATTACTCCAAAGGTACACTTGGCCGGATTCAGTTCATGTCATATTCGTTGAGTGTGCGAAAGCATTCTCGCAGGTGATCGAGGTAGTCGGTCGCGCGCAAGAATTTCACAAGCATGTCGTCTATATAGACTTCCATCGTGACTCCAATTTTTCCGGCGAACATCTTGTTGACGATTCGTTGGTAAGTTGCATTGGTGTTTTTGAGTCCGAAGGGAATAACTTTATAGCAGTAAATTCTACGATCAATGATAAAGACCATTTTTTTTGGTCGTCGGGGTGCATCATGATCTGGTTATATCCTGAGAATGCGTCCATGAACGTTAGTAGTTCGTTGCCCACTGTCGATTCTACCAGTCAATCAATATGCAGAAGAGGGAAGCTGTATTTGGGACATGTTTGTTTAGGTTCGTGAAATCAACGCACACTCGCCACTTGCCGTTCTTTTTCTTGAAAAACACTGGATTGGCCAACCATTCTGGATAACATACTTTGGTGATTGAACCCGCGTCGAGCAAACGATCGACTTCATCGTTTACTGCCTTTGCTCGCTCTGGTCCAAGCTTTCTCCTCTTCTATCATATATGTCTGAAGGTTGGGTCGACGTTCAGATAGTGCGTTGTGATGGCGTGATCAATACCTTTCATGTGCCTGGTGGCCCAGGCGAATGTTGAGGAAATTTGGCTTGAGGAAGGAGACGATTTAGACTGTTTTGCTTGGATCGTTGTCATCGAGCCCTACTTCGACGGCTTCCTCCTTTAGGGGGTAGACTCTTTGATCAGTGCTTCCACTGCGTTGACATGTACTGTTTTGTTCTGGAGTTTTATCTCGGCGATGAGAAGGTCTCGCGCAGCTCGCTGATCACCTCGAAGTGTAAAGAACCAGAGGTCGATGCCCATCTTGTTGAATGTGTTCTTGAATATGAGATCGACCGAACTGCCGATGTCGATAAGAACCTTTGTAACCTCACAGTCCTCGATCCTGAGTTCGACGAGAAGGGGATCGTTGTGGGGCATATAAACTCTGACTACCTCAACTTGGGAGAAAGTGATATGTGGATCATTCTCCGAATTAAAGAAGTATTTTTTGCAGTGATTGCACTCCAACAAAATTCCTTTACTGATCGGACCGAGTCGTTGCACAGACGAGACCTTCCCATGATGACGTTTATATGCAGGTTCAGTTTTAACGTATTTGGTAAACCGCAGATCTTCTTTTTCTAGATTAGTCGTCTTTCCAAGATTTTTTTAGGTTGTCTCGAAGGTCGATGATTGATGTGGGGTTTTATTTAACTTTCAAATTAACCCTATATTCCCACTTTACTCTCTCAAATAAGAGGATCAGTGTAGTACTTAGGGATTGAATCCATAGAGACTCTAAGATTGCACATTAGATTTATTATTTTTGAATTAAGGCTAGATGAATTATAACAAGAACAATATAAGCGATCTTTAAGATTGATTGGTTTGTGAAGATTAATTTAGGGCACTAGACTTAGGGGAGACTCTCAAGTAGATTTTTAATAATGCATATTCATAGATTGCTAGGGTTTTATTAAGTATCGTTCTGAATTTAAACCTTAGAGTTTAAGAGATCACTCTCGCGCATCTCTGCTGAGTGTCGATCGATAGCAATACGATGCCATCGATTGATGCTCATTCTAAACAGTACAAATTTCTTGGTTTAATAGATTCTCTAAACTTCTAATTCAACTCTCCTTTGTTACTAGTTATTTAGAGTGTTTAAGTTAGATTCCAGGTTATAACCATGCTCTCGCTTGCGCTATAGAACCCTAATTTCTAAAATTGAAGTAATCAAATTCAACTTAGAATTAAGTGCAACTTAAACAAAGAACCAAGAAGATTACCCTACTAATTCTATTAAATCACCAATACATTACCATTGAATAACCCTAAATCTAATAGAGAACTACTCAGACATAGCAATAAAGAACATCATTAAGTTATGAATAAATTTCATAGAATATAATGAGTAAAGCGATAAGGAGTTCAAGATCTATGTAATGATGATAAGATCTTTCTCTCCAATAGATGTAGCAATGTGTTCCAACTCTAAAACTCTGGTGTAACTTTGTGGCTGCTTAGTTTCAGAATAATAAGATTAGCGTTTGACAAAGTTAGAAAACCCTAATAAATAGTCTAAATTCGGCTAGGGACTTGTCTTGCTATTAATGAGACTTATGGGTAAAACTTGTAGTTTCCCAATCTTTCAGCCGACTTCATCGTCGATCGACTCACAGTGTGTGACATCGATCGACGATCCATTCATAAATCTGGATCCGACTCTTGGTTTTTGCTGAGCAGTCCTAATTGCTCCAAAATAGTCCAAAAGCTCCAATTGCTTCCAATACGTACCTAGACCTGTAATGCTCTAAAACAATGCCAAATGCATATAAAAGACTCTAAATATACTATATATATTATAGGTGAAATAGGTAAAACCCATAGTATATCAACTCCCCCAAACTTAACATTTTGCTTGTCCTCAAGCAAACAGAGTATGTGTGAGAAGTTTTGAAAAACGAAGACTCACATACTATCTCGGTATAAATGTCACCCCACTTTCTTGCAGACACATCTTATCAAGTCAATAACAGAGGAATTTTAAATACCCTATCCTAGTATAGCAACCAAATTCATTCTACCAACAACTTAGCGAATACTGGTCTGACTTGCCCCTCTACTAATTTCATTTCTTTGCGTAAAATAAAAGTGCAGGCTTTACCATGGGAGTATCGATGAAGGGGCACATGGACTCTTACCTCTGCAAGTATCTGAACACACAGGTAGGCTTCTTTGAGTCATTTCCTCTCTCTCTTCTCCCTTCTTCTCAGTCAATGTCTCCCTTCTTTTGAGGGTATCATTTTATTTTATTTTATTGACTGAGATATTTGGATAGGGTTCCATGAATCAAGCCCCAATGGTTTTTGCCACCAGATCCTGTTCACTTCTTTTTTAATCTGAAGGGGAGAGAGAGGGGACTCAGAAGCACACATGCTTTTACCTTCCTGACTTGCAGAAGGAATCCGATCCAATTTATACCAAATCCCAAAGCAAGCAAATAATGTCAGGACTAGTGTTGGAAATCAGCTTCGCTTCCTCCAAACTTTCTAAGCAAGTGTGATATAGTGGCAGGATGATCGACTTTGGTATCTCTAGTAATCTCTGCAAATAGCCTTCTAAAAATGGTGCTTATAGCATGGTTAGTCAATAGTAAATTTCTGATCCTATTCCTCTTCTTGACTCAATAAAACTTTTTGAAAAACTTACATAGATATAAATAACACTCAAAAACAATCAAACAGAATTAGCGAACCTCCCCCAGACTTAAATTACATTGTCCCTAGTGTAATGTGCCTAGGATTGGTTATGAGAAAATAAATCATACGTAAACAGTGTTAGAGATAGTCGAATATACCAACACTGTTAGGTGTATCGATCGATGGCAGTAGGTGAGCGTCGACCGATGGTAAACCATTATCGATGATCGATGATGAACATGTGGTGTCGATCGATGGGTAATTCGAGCTATCGGGATACCTTCATATATATAATTGAATTAATTAATAATATAAATAAGGTTAAAAACTCGTTACGCTATGTTGGACGCCATCGATCTATAGCAACAAGTAGGCGTCGATCGATGGTAGGTAGTCAGACTAAATCGTGTGTGTCTACTCTCCATTCTGATCATCTCTCTCTCTATGTTAGTTCTGTTAAACACTCAAACACATGGTGAAAATAAGATCAAACATTGATAAATAAATATGTAGTCGAAAAAATAAATAAAACAAAAACAAATAAACATAAGTATAAGTCATAACGGGAGATGAAGTAAAAGAGAAAGGAGTATCGAAAAGACTACTCCTAATCGGACGTATCCTGGTCCTGCTGCTGTAGTGCTGGAGGTGATCTGGCTCGTGTCCTGGGACGGCTGAAGCACTGGCATCGCGACATGGTCTCTAGCCTGGCCCATATCGCTCGAAGCGCGTCCACCATGACCCGCTGGAAAGTACCATGGTTGTGTATGGGCAGCTCTGGAATCACAGGGAAGGCTGGAAGAGGTGGATGCAGCTGTGCTGGCTCGTCTCCTCCTCCTGCTGCGACCGGGTGTGATGGGCGGAAACCTCCTCTGCGTCGTACTCTGAGGGGTGCGGTGTGGATGTGGTGCTCAGTTGGGTGGAACGCGAGGCGCTGTAGATCGCCAGAGAAGTCTGTCACCTCTCGCAGCGGTAATGATATCATCCTTGGTCCCTCGTAATCCACAAAGGACCAAAAGCGTCCCTCCTTTAGCCATTGGGCCCTCGTCAGGTGACCCTCATCCATGAAGCGCAATCCTCTCTACACAAAAGCTCCCTCGAGGGTGATGTCAAGAAACCTGAAGATCGGTGTCAGGAGGCTCCCTAACGTCTCCCTCTTCGCGCCAGAACCATGGAAGGGTTTATCCTTCAAGAACGCCAGATGCTCCGCAAAAATAGCTCCCATGTTCACCGGCTAATCGGTCCTGGTGGAACAAAGAGCTCGTCATCGAGCCCAACTAATTCCCTGATGGAATAGAATAAAAGTGTCTGCTCCTGAACCCGAACCTTGTTGGGTTCCATCTTGCACAACAGGGTGTTGTCAAGGACCTTCAGAAAGTAGCGCAGGGTGGGGTGACGGACATCCGTCTGAGTGGCTGAACCTGAGTCAAAATGGCCTGTCCCGATGAGGCCCCATAAAGTAGGCAGAACAGGAAAAGGCGAAACCGCACAAGCATTGTTACCAATGTCAAAGCCATAGATCTCGCACAGCTGTGGGATAAGGATCCTGTACCGGATGCCTCTAATGAAGAAGGTCAGGGTGGCCTCATGTGACACCTTTGCCCTGGGGCTCTTGTAGAGCACCTGAGCTGTGGAGATGCATTGCCTCACCAGGTTGGGGTAAGAGGATATGGCTTAGTAGCCATGGTGCCTAATCTGACCTCCTGAACCATCTTTCTGAAGTCGGTGTAGAGCCCAAGTTTCTTCAAGGTTCGCTTGTCAGCGAACTTGGTTGGCTCGATGGTGACGCCTTGCCAGGCGTTGTAATAGAGACTGTCTAAATTGTCCCACTCCTCACTCAGGTGACAGTGTATTGCATTCCCTCGATGCCACAGCTCTTCGAGGGTGTGGATAATCCTTGAAGGTCACAAGGAGAGCCTCCTCTTGCTTGGGCCAAGGGTCTCGGCATGGAGGACCCCGTGGTGGAGCGCTGGGACCACCAACCACGTAATGTGCCTTAGTCCTTCTCTCGTCCATCTTCATATAACGAAACAATTCAGAAATCAGAATCGGTGTTGAAGTGAAAGTAATAGCCGTCGAACGATGGAGTCGCTTGGTCCTCGATCGACAGGACCTATTGGCCGTCGATCGATGTCGACTCATGGGCATCGATCGACACTGTGTCGAGGATCAGTGTTCACAAGATCGAAAGTAATCAACTCAAATCGTGCAGATCCTATGTAAAAATGATAGATAGTCTCTAATATAGTACTCCAACACCCTAAATCGTTCTACATTCCGACTAAAACCACCAATAATTTGATTTTTCTTCAAACCCTAAAAAGTTCCCTAAAATAAAAGATTTGGAGAACATACCTTGAAGATTGAATGATATAAAGAGTTGAACAGGTAGAGAGTATAGAAATCGTGTGGTATAGGCTAAAAATTGAGCAAAATTGGTCGAAAATTCATAGAGAAATCGGGTGTAGAACTCGTGTGTGTTTTTGGCAGTTTGGAGAAAAGTGTTTTATGAATTGGGGTCGTGTCGAGTTAACCTACCCGATGCACGACCGTTGATCGATGGCAATATAGGGGCATCGATCGATGGTCTGGTCGGTGACTCCTTATTTAGTTTAGATTTTTTTAATTGCATAAATAATAGGTAAATATTAAATATTTGTTAATTATCAAAGTATACTGCTAATATATAAATTTTTCTTTTGGTTTTAGTATTTTTTTCAAAGTATGCGGAATTTCAGCTTTAGTCCAATAGTTTTTCACTCGCTGCCCATTTACCATGAAATCTTCTCCCTTAGGATTAAACTGGACAACTGTCCCATGAGGGGTAACTTCTTTGATGGTGAAGGGTCCGGACCAACGAGAACATAATTTTCCAGGAAATAGGGTTAGCCGAGAGTTGTACAGGAGCACTTGATCATTTGGTTCGAAATGACGTGAAATAATTTTCTTCTCGTGATAGGCTTTTGTTTCTCTCCTAGTACAATTTCGAGTTCTCGTAAGCGTGATATCGGATTTCGTCGAGCTCATATAGCTGAACTAATATTATTTCTGCTGCGGGTTTAGCATCAAAGTTTATCTTTTATATGGCCCATTCGGCTTTATGCACCAGCTCTACAGGGAGATGGCAGGATTTTCCATAGATTAAGTGGAATGGGATAGTTCCTAATGGAGTTTTAAATGGTGTTTGGCTTGCCCAAAGTGCATCATCTAACTTCAAAAACCAATCTTTACGGGTTGATCCTATCGTCTTTTCTAGGATTTCTTTGATCTGACGGTTGGATACTTCTACTTGTCCGCTGGTCTGAGGGTGATAGGGTGTAGCTACTCGATGGTGGACTCCATGTTTCTTAAGAAGTTTTTCGAACACTTTGTTAATGAATTGGGTACCTCCATCGCTTATTACGATTCCTGGGACTCTAGATCTAGGAAAGATAGTACTCTTAAATAGTTTAACGACTACGGCAACATCGTTTTTCAGAGTTGCTATCGCTTCCACCCATTTGGATACATAGTCAACAGCGACCAGTATGTATTTGTTTCCGTGCGAAGAAGGAAAAGGGCCCATGAAATTCATGCCCCAGCAATCGGAAACTTCAACTTCAAGTATGAAATTTTGTTCCATCTCGTTTCTCTTGCTGATTTTTCCTCTTCTTTGGCAGGGGTCACATTTCGCTACATAGGCTTGAGCATCTCGAAACATAGTGGGCCACCAAAAGCCTGCTTGTAGGATTTTTGACACTGTCTTAAAACTAACTAAATGTTCAGCGTAATCGGATCCGTGACAATGATATAGAATTTCTGGAGTTTCGCTTTCGGCAACACATCGTCTATTGATGGCGTTAGAGCAGTGTTTGTAAAGATAAGGTTCATCATCTCCGGATTTCTCTCAAAATTGTTTCTTATGATATCCTTTGAAGAGTTCGGGTTCTACTTCGGCCGCAATATCTTATTGATGGCGTTCAGTTCACACACCCCCGACTTAAACTTCTTCCTCCGGGAGAATCATTATTTGGAGTTGAAAGATTACAACTGACGTTGATATTGATTGGGATGTTTATTTCATTATCTTTCTCGAAGGTATTGTCGGTCGACGGTGTATGGGTAACATCGATCGACTCCGTTTTCTACTCCTTTCTAGTCTTTTACTTCTATATCAAATTCTTGGAGGAGTAGAATCCACCGTAAAAGCCTCGGCTTAACATCTTTTTTTTCAATAAATATTTTAATGCGGCGTGGTCGGTGTGAACAACTACTTTTCAACCGACTAGATAGGAACAAAAAATTTCGAAGGCGAATACTACAGCTAGTAACTCTTTTTTCCGTCGTCGCATAGTTGCGTTGCGCATCATCGAGGGTCCTACTAGCGTAGTATATAGCGTGTAACTTTTTGTCCTTTTTATGCCCAAGCACAGCTCCTACAACAAAGTCGCTGGCGTCACACATAATCTCAAAAGGTAAATTCCAATCTGGTGCTTGGACAATAGGGGCGGACACGAGTGCCCATTTGATTTCTTTAAAGGCTTCGAGGCATTCATGTGTAAAATCGAATTCACTTCTTTGCACAGAAGTGCAGTAAGGGGTCTAGAAATTTTGCTAAAATCTTTTATGAATCGTCATAGAATCCAGCATGTCCTAGGAAACTTCTAACGTCTTTGACATTAGTGGGTGGCGGCAGTCCATTCATTACGTCAATCTTTGCCCTGTTCACCTCAATTTCGGCTGCGGAGACCTTGTGTCCCAAGACAATCCTGCTGTTAACCATAAAATGGCATTTTTCCCAGTTCAAAACCAGATTTTTTCTCTTCGCATCGAGCTAATACCTTACATTGGTTATCAAGACAAGTCTTGAAATTTGGACCATATACCGAGAAATCTTCAATGAAACCTCCATGAAGTCTTCGATCATATCGGTAAATATTGACATCATGCATCTTTGGAAGGTCGCATGGGCATTACAGAGTCTGAATGGCATCCTACGATATTTGAACTTTCCATAGGTACATGTAAAGGTTGTCTTTTCTTGGTCGTCCGGACGTATGGGGATCTGGAAGAACCCAAAATATCTATCAAGAAAGCAATAGTATTCGTGGCTTGCGAGCTTTTCTAACATCTGATCGATAAAGGGTAAGGGAAAATGATCTTTTCGTGTGGCAGAATTTAGTTTCCTATAATCGATACACATTCTGTGTCCGGTGACAGTTCTAGTAGGGATCAATTCATCTTTATCATTATTTACTACGGCAATATCTCCTTTCTTCGGGAAAACATGAACTGGACTGGCCCAGTCGCAGTCTGAGATCGGGTAAATGACGCCTGTCTCTAAGAGTTTCATGATTTCCTTATTAACTACTTCCTTCAGGTTAGGGTTCAATCTCCTCTGATGCTCGATGGATGATTTTGATTCATCATCATGGTGTATCCTATGCATACATAAATCAGGAGAAATTCTCGGTATGTCATCTACCGAATATCCGAGAGCTTTGCGTTGATTTCGCAGTTTATTCAGCAATAGTGCTTGATCTCCGCTACTCAAATCGGCATATATTATAACAAGGTAGGAGTTGTCGTAAAGAAAAGCATATTTAAGGCCATTTTAAAACTTCAATGAAAAGGAAAACATCCAAAAAAAAGCCTAGATACGTTGTAGAAAGGAAAACTTAAAGGATCCTACTTTGAATTGTATGTCTTTCGATAGTATGTGATACCGAAGCGTGTATCATTACTGACCTCCTCGACGAGAAGTTTTTCCTCAAGCTCCAACTCCGGATATGCTTCTAGAAGTGTTTCAACATTTTCCCACGTTGAATCGTCAGCTTCATCCTCTGTCCATTTAACTAGCAACTGCCTAAATCCCCCTTGTGTTCTTGCGCGAAGTAGCGTGACTGGCTTCGGTGGAACGACTCGACCTTGCAGTACTGGTGGAAGGACTGTATCAATGTCAGGCAACGGTCCTTTGTGGCTTTTTAGGATAGAGACATGGAATACATCATGAATTTTAGAAGCTTCCGGCAATCGCAGACGATAAGAAACAGTCCCAATACGATCAAGTACCTCAAATGGACCGTAAAACTTTGGGGAAAGTTTGGAAAAACCCTTGTGAGTCACTGTTAATTGTCGATAGGGTTGTATCTTAAGCCACACCCATTCAACTACTTTGAACTCTAAAGTGAGATGATGGTTATCATAAGAAGACTTCATCTGTTGCTGAGCTTCAAGTAATCGTTCTCGTGCCATCTCGATTAACTCGTCTTGCTGTTCTAAAGCGGTATCAAATGCCTCGATCCGCTACCCTTCTCCAGAATAGTCCAAAATTCTTGGTGGATCTCATCCATACACAATTTCTAACGGGGTTGTCTTTAAGCTTGCGTGGAACGAAGTATTGTAACAATATTCCACCCATGGAAGCCAAGTAAGCCACTTACGTGGAACGTCTCCTGTCAAGCATCTTATGTACATCTCTAGCGTCCTATTAACCACCTCAATTTTTCCATCAGACTGAGGACGATATGCAGTGGTAAAGCAAAGGTTTGTTCCAAACAATCTGAACAATTCTCTCCAAAAAAGACCATAGAAGCCTTTATCTCGATCGGACACAATAGTCTCTGGAATTTCGTGCAAGTGAACAATGTCACGAAAGAAGGCTTGCGCCACTGAGACGACCGTGTATGGATGGCTTAAGGCGATGAAATGGGCGTATTTGGAGAATCGATCTACTACAACCAAAAACACTATTTTTCCTGATACCCTGGGTTGTGCTTAGCCGAAATCCATTGAAATGTCTGGCCAGACCTTTGTAGGTACTGGAAGTGGTTGCAACAACCCAGCCGGTTGGAGTGTCTCCCACTTGTGAACATTTTCCAATGAACTCTTGAACCATGCGTTTCCATCCTTTTGCAGTAAATATCCCGCTTTATGCAATCCATCATTTTCTGAACTTCTATGTGGCCAAAATTGTGAAATTCTGAAACAATGTCTTGTATCGAACATGGATCTGTATCAAGATACACTTGCCACTTCTGAAATATTAGCCCATCTCGTGCTTCCCACTCTGCTGATGCTTATCCCCGAATTATGTGATCGCATAGAGTGCCTAAATTAGCATTGTTATTGACTTCTTTCTAGCCCGAGCTAAGATCCCACCGTCTGATTTATGCAAAGCATACACCACCCATTCTTTCTCAGATTTATCATCTCCTCTTCTAGATAAAGCGTCTGTGACCTTGTTAGTGACCCGTGATCGATACTCCACACCAAAGTCGTATCCCAATAACTTGTTCACCCAATGTATTTGGGGCAGAGTTGATAACCGTTGTTCTAGCAGGAACTTAAGGCTGTAGTGGTTGATATAGCCTAATTATTACTAGTTTTGGGCCATATAATAGGCTCTATGTAGGGTATATTATGTGTGTCTAGACTAGATTTTAGGGTCTTTACAGGTCCAGGTGCGTTTAGGAGATATATGGAGTTATTGGAACATTTAGAGGAGAAGAATCCATAGCTGAGCAGTTAGGGAGTCGAAGTACAAGATTGTCGTCGATCGATGACACTATCTTGTCATTGACCAATGTTACACGACCAAGATAGATCGATGCTACACACTTGCCATCGATCAATAGGCAAATCACAGACAGCCGATTCAAGCCCAAGTTAATGACAAATGACGAAGATGCCCTAGATGAGTTTTGACCTAGATTTTAGGGTTTTATATTTATGTTTTATGTATTACACAAAAGAGAGACCAAGAGTTTTAGTAATATATTATAGATTTAGGGTTTTTAGGGGAGAAGATTCATAACTCCTTAGGGAGATTTGTATTGGATCCCCAATTTTTTATCTATGCATTTTATTCAGACTATTGTTCTTCCTTGATTATGTCTGAGTAGTTATCAACTAGATTTAGGGTTGAATGTTAGAAATCATGGATTGGCCCCAAGTAGGATTTCTAGGATAGATCAATATCCATCAATTGATTTGTGCTTAATGCTTGAATTCTAGAGTAGCTAACTAGGTTATCGAAAGTAAGACATGGACGACTACGAGAGTAGGTTATGTGCCACAATAGACTCCACTGAACTAGGTTGTTAGGCGCATGGGAAAGCTAGTCTAATTAGCTTGCTGAACATATCAAATCTCGTTCACACTTTCTTCTGATTTCACCATTGATTGACATCAAACTTTAGCCGTTGATCGATAGTCTTTCATTTTAATCGCATAAGAGAGTCGAAGTTAAAAGGGTCAGAATAGTTAACATGTGAGTTCTAAAATATTTACATTTTTGTGTGTCATATTTCCTATAATCCATTGCTTGAAACCCTAGGTATAGCATACTTACATTTGCATCTAGTTTGTTTAATAACATATTTTCATATTTACATTATTATCATATTTCCTTATTTCATCTATACCTCCTGATAAGGAATATTTCCTTTAAACTGATTGTTTGCTACTAATATATATATTTACCTAGCTTAGTCTTTAGAAATAAAAGTTCTATTGTGTGTCATTGCTCTCTGTGGATTTGATCCCTAAGTACTACACATGATCTCTCTTGGCAAGAATATTATTTGTTTGTTAAGATTAGGGTTTATTTGATATTTAATTGTTTAGGATATTCATACCCTGTCAGAACAATAAACACACCATGTCAAATTTGGTGACGTTGCCGGGAAGCATTGATCGCCATTAGATTTAATTTCTAGGATTTAGTCTAGGTTTGCTTTCACTTTTAAATTACTAAACTTTTCTTTTCCTTGTTTTTCATGTACATCCAAAAGAGTACCAGGAGCAATAAAGGATAAGAACTACTATTCTTAGACCCTGAGAAACTTGAACGTACAATCCGCAAAGAAATACGACACCTACATAGTGTCGACCGACACTTCTTTATGGAAAGCATCGAGCGACATTGATCACACTGCATCGATCGACAACAACTTATCCGCATTGATTGACAATATGAGACGAGTTCATATGGTTGCGACTTTAGTATTAGTTCACAATGAGAATGGAGACTTGCATGACCTCAACAGTCATCTGCGTAATGCAGCAGGTCAAAAGATATACGATCAGGGGACTATAATCCCTGATACAAAAGCAGACGCGGAAGCGGACACTGCAGTAGCTCAACCTGAAGCTAATGCCCAAGCTGCTCAGAGAACACTAGCTGACTACAACCGTCCAGACCAGTTCTACGCCAACAGATCCACCATTCGTCGTCCAGATTTTCAGAGAAACGATTTTGAGATCAAGCCCGCTCTCTTTGGACTTATAGCGCAGACGCCTTACCATGGGTTGCGACATGAGCACCCTATGGATCATCTTGAGCGATTTGAAGATCTAGTGACTGCTATTAAAGCCAATTGAGTCCCTGAGGAATATCTATTTTGTAAGCTCTTCAAGTACTCACTTGCTAGAGAAGCTTCGTATTCGCTTAAGAAGCTACCACCAGGATCTCTGACATCCTCGACTGACATTAAGAATGCCGTCTTGTGTAACTTCTTTTACGACGCAAGAGAAGAAGATCTAAGGAGCAAGATTGCTACTTTTCACAAGAACCTTCAGAGTCTTTCAAAAACTCTTGGATCAGATTCAAGTCATACCAGAGAGATTGCCCACATCACGGTTTCAACGAAGTGCAGCTTCTTAGCACTTTCTTCAGAGGTATTGGATTACAATATCATATGGCTTTTGACACCGCAAGTGAAGGAAATTTCAGCATTAGGAGTCCTGAAGAAGCTACAAGTGTAGATTGATTGAGAATCTAGTATCCAACAGCAGTACTAAGAACACAAATTTTGAGAGGAGGAAATCAAATCCAATTGTGACCAAGGAGCAGATTGTAGAAGTCAAGGCAAAACAGGATAGTGGTGAGAAATTTCTCAAGAAGCAGGTTACTTTTGTAGAAGTAGAAGCAATAGAGTCTGGAGATGATGAGATTGAAGAAGGGGATGTGAACTACATTGATAGAAATGGTTTCCAAAGACAAGGGAATCCAGGTTTCAACATGAACTTCTATGGGAATGGTCAAAGGAATAACTTCAATTAGGGTTCACAGCGAAAGCCCCTCAACAACAACAAGACTTATGGATCTTCCTACTACTAGAATTCTCCTCCAAAGGATCAATAAAGCAAGATTGAAGCAATAGTTGACAGAGTTTTAGAGGGACAGCAGAAGATGACTGTAGATTTCAATGGAAAAATAGATGGTATGTACCTCAACCTCAACACCAAATTTGAAAACCTCAGCACCCATGTGAATAAGCTGGACAATCAAGTGATGCAAACAAGTGAAACCTTTAGGAGGCATGAGAGCCTGATTACGGAAAAAATGGAGGCTGGAAAGAAGCACCACGTCAATGCATTGATTGATGATTATTTTTTGCAGGATGTTAAGAGAGAGAAGCTCCAAGAAGGAGATTTTCCTGTTGAAAGTTCTATGTCATTCAGTAGTTTTCATTGGTGTCGATCGACACCAAGCAATGACCATAGATCGACAGTGAATCCTGCAGTATCAGTGGCTTCATGCGAATCGAATAACATCGATCGATACAGAATTCAGAGGACCAACCAACAGAGTGATATAGGTATCGATCGACATAGTGACCTCAACATTGATCGACAGATGAGAAAACTAGTTTGAATGCCAAACATCAATGCGAGTTTGATTGTGCGTCCAACCGTAACAGTTTCAGAAAAGAATACAGACACGTCTGATACGCCTGAAGCTATGGATCTTGATAGAGAAGATGAGGGACACTCCAAGAGGAAGCAAAATATTACCAAACATCAACGTAGAAAAGCCAATGAAAAGGAGATGTATCGCTTTCCTAAAAGAGTTTTCAAAATTCCTTAGATATTTCTTTTGATGAAGCTTATTATACTCACATATTGTGGATGTTTTTCAGAGAAACAAGGGAGAAAGATGATGATATAGAAATCATGTTCAATCATCTCAGAGAGAAGGTGAAGCAAATGAATTGTCTAAGGAAGAAAAGTGATTTTGGAAAGTTTGTGGTTTCATGCTTCATCAAGGGCAACGAATATACCAATGCCCTTTTTTATACTTGATCATCAGTGAGCATTATACCAAGGTCTATGGTAGAGGAGGTGAACCTGAAAGTGGAACCCTCCAATGATTATTTCACATTTTTAGACTGCTCATGAGTGAACTCAGGAAGGATGGTAAATGATGTTTCAGTGCAAATTAACAACACCCTAGTCCCAGTAGACTTCCAGGTGATGGACCTCAGGATAGATTGGAACTCTTCACTACTACTTGGGAGTGCATTCATGGCCACTGTGGGAGCTATCTGCGATATGAAGTTAAACATGTTGTATCTATCTCTAATTGATCAAAATATTTTTTATGAACCTGTTAAGAATAAGAACAATGCTACTCTGATTGAATTGTGTAATGATGCAGAGATGTGGCCACATGCTTTTGCGATTATGAGTTCAATGTGGAGTCGGAATATGGAGCATCGATCGATACCCAAACCAGACAATCGATCGAAGAGCTTGTTGTACAACAATCGGTCAACACCCACCCCTTGTTATCGATCGACACTCACCTTTCAGAACCGATCTACACCTACCATGCAGATCTCGACTACAACCCAGTCTACCTCGAGTACGAAGAGGTATTGCTATGGAGGAGACTGGTGCTTTTCATGTTTCCCATAAACTCAGGAAATCGACGTCGATCAATGGTAACCAATCACCATCGTCGATACTTGTAATAACTCAGAGTCCGAACTAGATTCAGCAGCAAAATGTGAGAGGGAATATTGTTATCTACAACCATATGATTTCGGTATTATGAGAGATCTAGATGGTCACGCAAGGGCTATGGATGGCAGGATTCTGCATGTCACGAGGGAAGATGTGGCAGATATACTTGCGATGGCTAATGGAGCTGGGAAACTTTTCGGCCAACTGTCTGATTATCGAGCATTGATCAAAGGTCACCATACACCATCGATCGACACACATCAGGCATACCGAGAATACGGTGAAGCTTACGAAGCATATAATGCAGATTACAGAGAAGAAGAGCTGATTGAGTCTCGCGGCCTAGAACTGGAAGAAGCTGGCTGGGTAATCAAAGCGAATGTGGATAATTGATCATCGATCGACAGCTTCTCATTGCCATCGAACGACATCAGACACAAACCAAAACAAGAACCTAGAGAAGAAGATACGGATGTTGGTTATCTTAGACCAGATGAGTTTCGAATATTCAGAGACACAAAAGGACGTGCACGGTCTCTCTATGGGAGAATTCTAAATATACCTAAGGAGGATGTAGCAGATGTCCTTGTTATGGCTAATGGATCAGGAAATTTATCTGGACAAAAACAGGAGCCATCGATTGACGCACATGTTCACGCATCGATCGACAAATAGGAGCAGAAGAACGAACCAATTCATAATGATCTATACACTTCCAAACACCCTAGACCGATCGACGATTGCTAGCATGTATTGATCGACACCACCTTTCCAGGAAGTCAAAGATCGATCGATTGGATAAACCCACTATTAATCGACGGTCGTATAGAGAATGGAAAGAGAACTTATGATGTGGATTGCAGAAGAATTTTCCATTGGGAAAAGAAAGATGAGTATGGCATCCATAGAGATGAGAATTGTAATGCACGAGCTATAGACGGTAGAGTCGTGAATGTGGAAGAAGCAGACAACAGAGCAGTTCTAGAGAGAGCTACTATGTTTGAGCAGAGCTACATATGTTTACCAGAACATGCAGCAAAGATCGCTATGTCTATGCAGAAACTAAAAACAAATACAGCAGAGCAGAGATTGATGAGATTGTGCAGGACATCTCCAAAGCTCGAGAGATGTCACTGGATGATTTCTACAAGAGGCTTGATGTCTTCTACTATCCTATAGACAAGTGCCTCAACAGTTTGATTACACGCATGGATGAGATGAAACAAGATTTGGATATTGTTCGAAGGCAGCATGCGATTAGAGCAGACAGAATGACATCGATCGGTGGCAGCATCAGGCCATCGATCGATACTAAGTTTGACAGAAAAAAAAGTCCACAGCAGAAAAATAATCAGAAGTCAGGTTCTATGAGCTTGCTTTTTCTCAAAGCCTGATGAAGGAAGATGTCTCTCAACAATTGGAGGATATATCAGAGACTACAACTGCCAGACTTTGAATGCTACAGCGCAATATTGAGAATCTACAAAGGAGAATGCATTCAGTGGAGGTTGTTAAGGAGATCATAAAGAATGAGAAAGCCAGACGAGATGAGGCAATGACAAGCTTCGTTGTACATGGTTTCAAAAGAGCAAAGAAGATGTAGACACTTGTTTTCCAAGTGTTGATCCACCCTCATTCTAATCAGAAAGTTCAAACGTCGAGCTTAAGACTATAACCAAACGCTGAGTGTGAGGCAACCCACTGTTTAGTAACTTTTTATTTAGTTTTTACTTATATTACTATTTATTTCGAGTTTTACTTTGTTTTTACAGACTGTTTAAGTCCACCATCGATCGACACCATAGAGGCACCATTAGTCGTCAATGGATCGCGACCATCGATTGATCACACTTGCTTACCATCAGTCGACCCCTCTTACAGAGAGAGAGGTATCGAGTTTTATACTTAAACTATTTACTTATGATTTTGATTTTTCCTAAGCCAATCTGGGAAGGATTACATTGGGGATAGTGTAATTTAAGTCTTGGGGAGGTTCCCTAATGCTATTTATTTGTTTTTTGGGTTTTAATTCGATAATTATATAAGTGTTTCAAAAAAAGTTTTTTTTTGAGTCAAGAAAAGGACTATGATCAAGATTTATTATTGACTAACCATGCTATAAGCACCATTCTGAGAAGGTTGTTTGTAGAGATTACTAGAGATACTAACGTGGATCATCATGCCACTATATCACACTTGCTTAGAAAGTTTGAAGGAACCGAAGCTGATTTCCAACACTAATCCGGACATTAATTGCTTACTTTAGGATTTGGTATACACTGGATCGGATTCCTTCTGCAAGTCTAGAAAGTAAAAGTCTGTGTGCTTCTGATTCCCCTCTCTCTCCCCTTCATATTTTAAAAGAAGCCGAACAGGATTTGGTGGCTACAACCATTAAATCTTGATTCATATGATTCTAGAAAGAGATAAAGGTCAAAAAGAAGTGAACAGAATCTGGTGGCAAAAACCATTAGGGCTAGATTCATGGAAACATGTCCAAATATCTCAGTCAATTAAAAAAAATAAAATGATACCCTCAAAAGAAAGGAGACATTGACTGCTAGAAGTGAGAAGAGAGAGAGGAAATGGATCAGAGAAGACTACATGTGTGCTCAGATACTTGCACGGGTAAGAGTCCATATATCGTTTGATCGATACTCCCAGGCTAAAGCCTGCACTTTTATTTTATGCAAAGAAATGAAATCAGTAGAGGGGTGAGTCAGACTAGCATTCGCTAAGTTGTTGGTTGAGTGGATTTGGTTGTTATACTAGGATAAGGTATATAAAGTTTTTTGTGATTGACTTAATAGGATATGGTTGCAACAAAGCAGAGTGACAATTATACTTAGACATTATGTGAGTCTTCGCTTTTCAAAACCTCTTTCACAAGCTTGTTTGCTTAAGGACAAGCAAAAGGTTAAGTCTGGGGGAGTTAATATAGCCTAATTATTACCAGTTGTAGGCTCTATTTAGGGTCTATTATGTGTGTCTAGACTATTATTAGGGTCTTTATAGGTTCAGGTCCGTTTTGGAGATATATGGAGATACTTGGAGCTTTTGGAACATTTAAAAGAGAAGAATCCGTAGTAGAGATATTTGGAGTTAAAAGGGTCATAATGGTTAATATTTGAGTTCTAGAATATTTACATTTTCGTGCTTCATATCACATATCCCCTATATATTAAAGGAGAAACATTTGTAATAAATGCTTTCACACACCTAAAAAGAATGTCATTATGACGTGTCATCACGAGAAGCTTTGAAATCGAATCTTGATGACGTGTCGAAAGGAGAGCAATTTAACATTTAATTTTCAAAATATTGCGTCTACACTAAAATCAAAAGATGTCCAACGAAGAGAAAACGTTGGTGCAATTTTGTAGTCGTGTTTATATTTTTGTTTATGGATGTTGCAATCAGCGTAATGTGAATGGTACTAATTTTAAGTCGTGATGGTCCTTTTATACACTCAACATCTTTGAAAACTTAAGAGTATCTATCACTTAGTGCATAAACCTTATGTCTTCTATTACATAAGACATCTTCAAAGACGCTTTATACAAAGATGTCTTATAAACTGATTAATACTAAAGACAAACAACTCGTAATACATAGCAAACTCAAATATGACATCTTATTACCCGAACAACTCAGCAAACACGACTGATAGTTTATTTCTAACATGCTTCTTCGTTACTCAATTTGGAGAGGCCGAAAAGCATGAACAAGAAATCGAAGTGACCATGATGAGTTCGAAATGCTGTTTTTTCAATATTGTCGTTGTACATTCGAACCTGGTGATATCCTGAGGCGAGGTCAAGTTTGGTGAAGAAACGAGCTCCATGTAGTTCATCTAAGAGTTCATCCACTACCGGAATAAAAAATTTATCTTTCACCATGATTTTATTAAGATCTCGGTAATCAATGCAAAATCTCCATGTCTTATTTGCTTTCTTAACCAATAGTACTGGTGAAGAGAAAGGAGAATTACTAACTCGGATTATGCCATTACGAAGCATCTTGGTGCCTTGACGTTTGATCTCATCTTTTAACAAATGAGGATAGCGATATGGTCGTACTGAGAGTGGGTTTGCTCCTTGTATTAAGAAAATGCGGTGGTCACAGTTGCGCTTCTGAGGAAGCACGGATTGTTTAGAAAAATGTCCTGAAAGTTTTGTAGTATCTTACGGAGCTGTTATGGGATGGTGTCCGTCGCGAGTACCCAGCTGGCCACTTGTTTCGGTATAGTGATCTCACGACTTGATTCTAGTGACATCGTAAATATTTCTTCTTCTTCAAACCATTGTTCCACCAGATTCCCCTCTGATACTATAGAATTTAAGGCAGCTAACTCAGAGCCTTTGTTGGCCTGCTTCTCCATGCCATATAACAGTGTTATCGTTGTGTTGGAATTCCTCCATCTTGGTTATTCCGTACCACAGTACTCGTCCCAAGGCATTGAGTTAACATATGCCTAACACCACATCGAAACCCTTAAGAGAAATGTTGAAGCGATCTTCTTGGAATTTATATCCTTGTACGTTCATCTTCAACGCTTTGCAAAAACCGTCAATAGAACACTTTCCACCTTTGAGAAGTGCCACAAAACACCGGGCCATCGTCTCATTGGCACTCTGAGGGCCTCAGCCATACTACTTTTGATGAAGTTTTGGGTACTTTCAGTATCAATCAAAACCCACCCTTTCCTAGTTCCCATATCAGCCTGTACCTGGAACATAGTTTCGGTCTGTTCCCCATTCATTTCATTTATGGAAATTTCCACTTCTTCTCTATTACTTCGTCTCCTTTCTCATCGTCATCCAAAACTGTCTGTATGTAGAAAAGTACTGTTTTGGATATGTGATTCGGTGTAAAGAAGTTATCACAATTGAAGCATAGTCCTTCAACCCGTCGTTGAGCCGCTTCCGCCCTGGTTAGTTTTTTCCAAACACTATTTTGTTGTGTTTGTTTCAGACCTATTTGCTGTGGTTGTGAGTTGTCGCCCTCGTGTGTTATCTTGGGCGTTTGCACTCCTCTTTTCTCGATAAATGGTTGTGTTTCTTGGTTTCCATGACGTGTTGATGGATGTCCCCCAAACGTTCTTGCTCTCCTATCCCCTTCGATTTTGTGTTCATTATCACGAGCATATTCCATCGCTTCAAAAATTGTTTCTGGACAAAAATACTCAACTTGTTTCCTCAAACTGCCAGTTAGGCAGGCGCAGAATTGCCATAGTTGTTGATCTCCTGTGAGTCGTGTTTGGCGCCCCAGACTCTACTCAAACTGATTGCAATATTTATTCGTAGAGCTGGTGTGCCATATATTGCACAACTCTCCTACAAGGTTTACTACATCAGCTTTCCGAAAAAAACTCTTACAAATTCTTTTGAATTCTGGCCATCCAAGTCGATGTTTTACTAACCGCCTCAAATTTGAAGTTCCAATGGTAAGCTTGCCCTGTTAACATGAATGCAGCTTGTCGCACTTTGGCATCATCATTGTATACTCTTTGATCCATGAAGTAATCATCATACTTTTGTAGCCACTCGACCGCATTGGTTGTACTGTCATACGGTGGGAACTCCATATTAAGTGTTGGAGCCACCCCTATATCTTGACCCCGGCCTAGCGCATCATGAGTCATATTGTCGCCTTTCTCTTCAAGAGAATTCTGAAGCGTTTATATATATATAAGTTTGTTATGAGTTTGCGGGGCACAAAGTTGTGCTAACTATGCATTGTTGGAGATTGCGAAGCACTTAGATGTTTGTGTTAGCGGTGTGTTGTATGGAGATTGAAGGGCATATAGACATCTATGCTAGCGGCGCACTTTGTGGGGATTACAGGGTGCAAAGATGTTTGTACTAGCGGGGTACAAAGATGTTTGTACTAGCGGGGTACAAAGGATAGACTCTTGTACTAGCGGAGCATGGAGCTATATATATATATATATATATATATATAATTTCATGAGGAGAATGCGGAGTGAAGAGAATATCTATGTATATCAGCGCACTAAATGTTTTATGTGGTGTATTATGCACCGTATTGGTTTCATGCTAGAGCTAGGCCTACATAGTCGTTGTTCTATGTATTAAGTATGTGGTTGCGGTCAGCACCCTATTCTTTACTGAGTGACTCCTCTGTTATTCACCCTCTTTCTTTCCCCTTTCAGGTAAGATTGACGACAATGAGTAATTCATCTCGGATTGGTACTTTTGGGCTGTTTATTTTTTTTTGTTTTTCTAGACTTCCGCTTTATGGTTTTATCAAAATTTATTCGATTTTATTTCTATTTATTTGGAGTTGTGGTGTTTAAAAATAATTTATGAAAATTAATAAATAAAAATTTTGTAGATTATTATTTATTATTTATTTTGGAAATTACATGTATGACAATGTGATCATATAGTGTCTTTTACTTCTGAATCCTTCCTCAGAATTGATTTCAATGGCTTTAACCTAACCTCATGCTCGAAGGGATCAAAACTTCCTTTGGATGTCTTCTTCTTAATTCTCCTTGAACTTATTCGTATCTCATCAACTTCGTCCTTTATGCTTACAATTTTTCTTGGAGCCTTTTCTTTTGGTTCACGTAACTCTAGTTGTTCTCCGTGGACAGATAACGATTCATTTTTCTTCATGCCTTTTTCAACATCACATATGATCCTAGAGCCAATATCAGTATTTTTCTCCGGTCGTTCAATTGCACCAAGTATTAATGGATGGCCAAGAGTTACTTTCTTCAAAGCCTGCGTGGCTAATAACTTCACCAATAAATCATAGATTCGTCCGCAGATACTGACTGGGGGTTGAAGTTCTTGCTCTTTGCTTTCCATTTCTTTATGGAGTAAAAGGAAAAGCATGTTTCTGTTCTAATTTGAGAATAGATGTTTGGCTCAAAATGTTACGGAGAGAAAAAGAAGAAGCAATAGTCCATAGTCAATTATCAAGATATCTTTAACGTGTAAGAGTGGACGACTTTGGGGAGGAGAAGAAGATCACGAATCAGCGAAGAAACAAGTTTGGGATAAGGAGACGGGACTGGGACGCCAACACGTTTATGCACCTGCTGCGCGAAACTAAGTCACAATTATCCTGGTCACCTTACACGGATATGGGCCCATGCTTTAGGGCCCATTTGAATACCCGGAGAGAGGGTCTATCCGTGGGCTGCACCTCCCCTTGGGGATTAGTCTGGGCCTCTCCATGGGCCTGGGATACCCCAGGTTAATCAAAAAAAAAAAACAAGTTTGGGATAAAAAAAGGAAAATAGATAAAATGGAACATTCTCACCTATTATCTATCCCATTAAAACTTTTAATATTTTCGACCATTTTAGGATATGTTCTACTCTTTTGTAGTGGAAAAATAATATTTTAAATTTAAAATATTTTAAAAATATGAAAACTATTGGAATCATAAACAAGACTATATGTATGTTTTTTTAAAAATAAATTATGTAATCATATTTTATTTTATGTCCTAACTAAGCATATAATATTGATTTTTGCATTCTAGTTAGTTTAGAACTCGGATAGAAAGTCCATTACGATGATCTAACTTAGGTATAAAATATATACAAAATTTTCTTATTTATTCTATTCTTGCTAGAATTTATTCAATTTAACTCTAACCAGATATCTATGGTCTACATCTACTTTGAATACGTGTTTTATAGTTTACTTTATCGTCTAACTTAACTTATTTATGTTTCATAACTTGTTCTAACTATAACCTATGGTACGCGTGAGGAAAAATATATTCCCTACCGGTTATTCCTCGTTCTAATTTACATAGTTTATGTATTCCACCTAAATAATAAAAATATGGAAGTTTGTTACCGTAAACTTTATTACTTGGTTGTTTTATTCCGGTATGGTAAACCAGACCACCTCAAGTTTGAGTAATGGAATAACTTTTCGCCGTAAAAAAAATAACGAAATATTGAAGTTTTCATATTTTGTTTATTATATTTCTTAAATCTAAACTATTAAAACTAAGGTACAAATAAGAAATAACCTTTGCTTTTACATAATATTTACAAAAAAATACCGCTGATGTTATCCTTGCATCCAAACATCTAAACATTGATTCTTAACAAGAAAAAAATAAATCTGGGCTAAACCCATTAACAACATTTGTCATTAAAATTGGAGATTTCATAAAAAATATATATGTGTTTATACATATATATAGAATTAAATTAGTTTTATTTTTATTCATTCATATAAGCTACCCAACTATATTTGAAGTATAAAAAAACTAATAATGTCAATAATTTTCGATATAATCTGAACTTATTCATTTACAATAACAAAATCATGTAACTTTCCATAACAATTTAGTGACTAAAATACATACTAATATTTATTATAAATGGTTATATATACAAAAAAATACAATGTATTATTCATTTGTACTAAAATCCGAATACACACGGATATCTGGACCAGTTTTTTTAATTAAAAACTAACTATTAACCATCTATTAGTCTATTTAAAATTATTATTTTAATAAACTTTAAAAGCATTCAAATTCAAATTTAAAATTAAAATTTTACTTATTTTATATAAAAATATATATAATATACATAGATAACTATAATTAAATTTTAAATATTTAATATCGAGATCCGGATATCCATACCTAAATTTTACTATCCAAACTCGTACTTGGATCAGTCGAATCCGTAAAATCACTATCAGGATCCCCGAATATCCGTTTTTGAAGCGGATGAGATCCCAAAAAATCGGATAACAAATATCAAATATTAAGTTTTATTCATATATATAATTTATATCAAAAAAATTGTTTAAAATATTTGACATTTATAAAAATAACACCCGGACGGACGCGTAGGTCAAAGGCTAGTTTACCTTAAATCTCGTACAATATCTTCTCTCGCACTATCTTTTTTTTTTTATATATGTTTCTCTTTCTTCTCTATCCATTTCACCGTATATTCTCCTTATCTACACAACATGGTTTTTATCTATTTTAAATCTACAGTAAATTTTGTAATATGTAGATTTTAGACCATAGAAAAGCCTTATTTTTTTTATATCAAGCATTTGAGATAGCTCATGTTAACATTTTGAGTTCCAATTTGAAGAGATTATTCAAAATTTAAATGTTATTTAAATCAAGAAAATAAGGATATTTCTCTTTTATGTCCAAGATCTTATATGCTGGTGACTTCTTTGAACATAATTTAACGAGGGTAAAAGATGAAAAGATCCTAACAGAGCGCTATCTATTCTGTTACCAGTTTTTCAAAGCCAAAGATGTTTGTGTCAGGAGCCAAGAGAGCCAAGACGTTTATCTGGGTGCTTCTCATTTAAAAACAAAAAAAAAAAATCGATACAAACCAAAACCTGCAACTGGTAACTGAGGTCTTTTATTAGATCTCGAAAACCAGAATATCTCCTACAGAACAGTTTCGTACAAAAATATAATGGCTCAATCAGCATCCGAGGATCTTTTCCTACAAAGTTACCCACGAATTCAAAAGTGACTTATCAAGTAACAAGAGGGAAAGCCCACCTCTTCTCCACGTTTACATACCCCATTGCAGCAAACCAGTGATCACGAGACAAGAAACAAAACTGTTGTCTTGGCGAGACCAAGTGTATAGTGTGACTCAAAACTCTTTAGGAAAATTTGAATCTTTCAGAATCAGCCACAATTTTGGGTTGAGGCTCGATCAGACACAAAGACCTATCAAATGTGAGAAAGCATAGTAACTTTTATATAGAAAAGAGCTAGTAAAAAAGCAGCCGAGACAGTAAGTTGCCAGATTCTCACGTAACAATCATTAGAGCTCAAAGCCTGAGAATTACGAAACAATCTAGAGATAATTCAATCGACTTCTAGAACTAATTATAATTGAAAAGAGATACAATCAACTCTTAAAAATTAGAGTTTTAAGAATCCAGTGGATGAAACACATACCATGTTTATAGAATCGTAGAATTTTGATGAAAATGATTATGAAGTACAAAACTGAGCCGACTAGAAAATACAATGAAGAATAAATACGAGGAAGAGGAGACAGAGAAAAGAAGAAACATAGAATGAAAGACAAAGAAAAAGAAATATAGAACAATTGTTATAAACCAATTGATGTGGATGCAATAACCATAAGGAGGATTAGACCAAGACCAAACCGGATCCGACCAAGACCCTATTCGGCTAGAGAGAGAAATGACAATGTTCCTAACCTTATACACTTTGGTTTAGTGTTTACATTTTCCATGTTTATCTAGGAATGTTATCTTTCTATTTATCTAATGACGGTCTATTGTAACTCCCTATATATGAATGGCACCATCGATTGTTTATGAATAAGAATCATAAGTTCCCCCATTCTTTTCTTAACACGTTATCAGCACGATACGTCTCTCATAAACCCTAAGCTTTATTCGAAACCCATAAACCCTAATACTCAGCCGTCAAGAACAAAAAGCTAAAGTCACCGGAAACCACCATCAAACTACATATCCCTTATCGATTCTATTTCCCTCTCACTCTACCGCAAAAACCTAGACACCCAAAGGTATCCGCGATACACGCAAACACCCGATAGAGGTTAATCGGCTAACCCGCGGACACACACACACCCGATACATACGGAAATTACTAACCAGACACACCCGAGACAGCCGATACACCATCCGACTGCGATTGTCACCCGTACACACCCGATACACAGCCGATACACCACCCGATAGCAAGCTGCATTCTCCGACCCACGATCCAGCACCATCAGCACCCGATACACGACTAATCACCACCCGGTAGACTCAAGGACCTGCGACCAGTCCGTACGCGACCCGCGACCAATCTCGGTGGAATTTTCAACCCTACATGAGGTTAAGGTGATCCGATTAAACCCTAATTTATAAATTGATCAATAGAACTTTGCTAGGTTCCTAGATAGTTTAGGGAACCTCATCCTGATCACATAGGGTACAAATCCATTGATTGAATTTCTTGATTGATTGATAGTCTGATTGCAAATCACATAGAAACCTGGTGTTGGGATTGTTAATCTACAAAAACCTAAAATCAATTAGACTTGTTAGGTTGTTAGAAACCCTAATCATAAGCTTAATTATAATTCAATTAGGAATGTTAGAACCCTAAACCTAAATCAACCAATAACCCTAATTACGATCTAATTAGGTTTGCTAATCGTAAACCAATTAGGTTTAATTATAAAACTGAATTTGCTTGATTGATTGATTTGATGACCTAGAAACTACTTGTTAGGAATGTTAAAAGAAATCATTGATTATTTTTGATTGAACTGACCACATGGTCTTAAAACATAAACCGATTTTAATGAACTAATTAGGTTGTTAGATTGAATCGATCATGTAACCTTGTTAGGTTGATAGATTGCATTGCATTATTCTTATACTGGCCGTATAGAAATGCATCATACTCATAACTGGCCATTGTTCATTAAATCACCATTGTCTTGACTGCAATTGAACTTAGAAACCCTAACGATAGGTTTATAAAATTATGAATTCTAAAACCTATGATCATATGATTCCGATGTCGAACATAACTAACTTGGAATATGCGGCCCTTAATCTATCCGGAGATAATTACCTCCAATGGGCGCTTGATACCAAGATCATCCTAAAGTCTAAAGGACTCGGTGAAAGTATAATAGATGACAATAATGTCAGTGAGAATGATAGATACCGAGCCATACTAATTATAAGACATCAATTGGCCGAGAGTCTCAAGGATCAGTACCTAACAATCAAAAATCCTCTTGAGCTTTGTACAGAGCTGAAAAGCAGATACGATCACCAAAGAACGGTGATCTTACCCAGAGCTCATTACGATTGGAGAAACCTAAGGATCCAAGACTATAAGTCTGTGGATGAGTACAATTCTGCACTGCTTAAGATCGTTTCAAAATTGAAACTATGTGGAGAGAAGGTCACGGATAAGGATATGCTTAAGAAAACCTTTTCACCTTCCACACAAGCAATGTGTTGCTTCAACAACAATATCGTGAGAAAGACTTCACCACTTATGCTGATCTTATTTCTTGTTTGCTCCTTGCTGAGCAGAACAATGAATTGCTAATGAGAAACAGTGAAATGAGACCTCCAGGATCCACACCATTACCTGAGGTACACGCAGCCACTAATGCTGATAAAGAGGCAAACCACGTCCATACTAATAGCCAACACGGTCGAGGCCGTGGAAAATGGCAAGGACGTGGCCACGGTCGAGGAAGCCCATACAGTCGAGACTATGGCCAAGATAGAGCCCAGAATAACTCGTATGGTCGAGAAAATGAACGAGGCCGAGGGAATCATTTCAAACCCTCACAGCCGACCAAATCAGTGTGCCATAGGTGTGGAATGAGCAGTCATTGGGCAAAGACTTGCAGGACTCCCAAACATTTATGTGATCTATATCAAGAAAGTTTGAAGGGAAAGAATCTTGAAGCCCATATGATATTCCAAGATGATGAAAACGATTTTGATCATGATAAGGATGATTTACTAGAATATGAGACTTCTGATTGTCTCAAAGATGATAAATAAATTTGACATCTGTAATCCTTGATTGTTTTTATTAAAACTTGTTTTTGCGTTTGACATTTCTATGATATCATTTCTATGTTTCATTTCTATGATTGTCATTTCTGTGTTTGATTTGCTTGATGATTTCTTGATTGATAAATGACAAAAAAAGGATAGTCAATCTAATATAGACCACGGCAAAAGGCATTGCCTAAAAGGGGCACAAATTTATTCACCCATTAAGTTATAAAGACTTGAATATGGATAGTTTCCACATTGAACCAATGGGAAAAGGAAACAAGAGTTCCTTTCATATTATAAGAAAATTGCCTAAAGCCTTATAATAAAAGTGGTCAAAGACTATACCTATATACTCTGATCTTGACTATGCTAAGGATCAGTATGATAAAGGCAAAAGCCATGGTATCATGTATACCCACGAAATTTACACTTTATGGCATGACTGGATTAGTCATCCAAGTCCAAACTTGATGCAAATAAAATATTACAAAAGGCACAAAGAGTTATCCCATAAAATCTCACGTTGTGCAACATGTGCACAAGGGAAACTCATTAGGCTCTATTGTCCCAAGTACCACGTGATTATAGTATGTCCATGAGGGAGAGTGAGGACAAAAACCGTGATCCATGAACATACTACAATTCCGTGTAACATGGTCTATGACCATAGTAGACTTGGCCGAATTCTTTATATTACAAAGGCCACTACCTAAAGCTTGAGGACAAATGAATTTACATGTAAGATTAATATGCATCAGGCCTTATAAGTGAACATAGATATACTCATCTCAGATTAAGGGTCATAAACAAGACATATACATAAACCATCTTAAGAGAATCTGAATATACCACCACAGACATATGTGTCATTTTAGATGGAACCTCTGAAGAGAATTGGGAATGAGAATATATGTTGGATGAAAATGTCTTTCTCCCACGATTTTAAAATGTCTTGAGCCAAACATGGGTGATCTAATTAGTGGCCAAGAACACATATTACCAGAGATAAGTAATCTGATCATCCATCATTAAAGGGGAGAAAGTTATAAGCTGGTAAAGAGAATAAGAGAATGGTATTAACCATCATTGTCTTGGCAAGATCCTCGGACTAGAAAATATGATTTAAGACGTCCAAATGATACAAAATCTAGCAAAACTAGATGCCAGACACATTGACCCAAAATGAAAAAGAATGACTAAGTCATATCAGCTTGCACCAAACGAATTTGTTATCCTAGAACAGACACAATCAAGTTGCTACAGAGTCTATACAAGATAGACCGATATGTTCTATAAGATAAAGGAACCTTGCAAGGAAAGAAAAAGGTGCATAGAAATGACAAATTCCCGAGGTCATAAAGGAAACCATCCTAGACATAGAAAATGGTCGACCAAAATATAAGATACCATACAATGGAATTTGGGACGCCAAACTCCATGGTACTTAAGGTGATTTGGGATGCCAAACACCAAGTTATTAAAGGTCATAAGATTGCAATCAATTATGTTATGCCTGGAGTACAATGGAACGCAAAAAGGGTATCGATACCAATGATATATTTACATATAAGAAAGCGCATACAAAGTAGCACTTGAATATAATATATAAAGCGAGGATCATGAACCCACATGTGAGTACTCATACATATAAGACTCAAAGAAAAAGTGGGGTTTAAAGAAAGATTTAAAGAATCTATAGAAGAGATGGGCGTATTGGCCATACAACGCCATCTGATAAACCAGTGTATAAATGGGTCTTGTGAGAGAAAATAAATCGTGAGATATAAGATATGACCACGTGGTCTAAGGTGTTCATATTCCTACTTAAAGCATTTAAAGAATGGCTTGATTACACAAGGATACTCACAGAGACCAAAGAACAAATTATAAGGAGATATACTCCTATGTTGTAGATGCTACTACAATTTGAAATTAATAATGTCTGGAAAGAAATGATGATGTAATAAGCAGTATATTAATCACTGGGTAAAGATAAAGGTACCATAGAGATGCGAAAAGAAATTCTCAAAGAACAGCTTTGTTCCTTAGCTATTTATGGACTGATGCAAAGCTGCTGCATATAATATGGTCGACTGAATAATACTAAGTAAAGGAGTTCTATAAGAACAATCCAAAACAGTCCATATATTCATATAAAAGAAAATTCCTTGTGTTTACAATAAACCAACTTAAAGAAAAGATGATTGGTTTCAAATGATATAAGTTATCGATTGATTCTTAGAAATATGAATTAAGACCTTTCTAGTGCATCCCCAAAGTGGCCACAGATGAATCCCACCATGTCCGGCCATAACAGGCCATAATGGCCGTGGTCGAGGGAATCGGCATGGGCGTGGCCTAACATACAGCCACGATAATCAACATGGTCGAGGTACGACCGATCATATGGCAAGACCATAATGGTCGAGATGGAAATGCATATGGCAAGACCATAAATGGTCGAGAAAATAAAACTATGGCCGTAGAAGTGCAAAGGGTCGTGGTGTATTCACTGAACCATAAGGCCCGACCACGAATGCCAAAGTCAGTGCCATATAGACAACCATTGATTCAAATGGCCGACCATATCTATATCTAATGGATATACTGATCAAGACCATGATTTATCAGCATGGATATCAGTATGCTTAATTTAAAATATAGCTGATGATAAAGAAATGTAAGGAAAGGTACTAAGGAACCAATAGTAATCATAAATATATACTTCGTTATTTACAAGGAACAAAAGATTTAAGTTTGTTTTATACTAACCAAACTAACCAACCCAAAGAGGGGTTAATTGGTTTTACTGATACAGGTTTTCAGGTTTTTCTATTTGATCCATATAATGCTAGATCACAAACAGGTTATGTATTTACTAATGGAGGAACAGTCATTTCGTGGAAGTCAATGAAGCAGGCCAAGGCTTCAATATCATTCAACAACTCGGAAATATTGGCAATACATGAAGCAAGTAGACAATGCATTTGGCTACGGTCGATGACTCATCATGTAATGGTCGATGGTGATTTAACCGATGGAAGAGAAGGATCGACCATCATCTATAAAGGCAATGCAACTTACATAGCTCACCTAAAAGAGATAGTGCTACCCGTGAAGATGATTAGTCAAAGACCATAGATCAACATATCTGACCATATTATGAAGAAGGCGACAACAAAGTGGTACAAGTGGGAGTGTTATAAACCAATTGATGCGGATGCAATAACCATAAGGAGGATTAGACCAAGACCAAACCGGATCCGACCAAGACCTTATTCGGCTAGAGAGAGAAACGGCAATGTTCCTAAACCTAATGCACTTTGGTTTAGTGTTTAACTTTCACATGTTTATCTAGGAATGTTAACTTTCCATTTATCTAATGATGGTCTATTGTAACTCCCTATATATAAAGGGCACCATCGATTGTTTATGAATAAGAATCATAAGTTCCCCCATTCTTTTCTTAACAACAATGACGACATATTTTAACTCTGTGAAGAAGAAAGAACAAATCATCATTGAAGAGAAGAGGAAACTTTCGACAGAGAAGACTAGAAAAAGGACTAAAAATTTCAGGTATACTGTGTTTTTTATTTTTAATTTTATCTATCTTTTTCTCAAAATTGTATCATCAAAACAATTAACTATTATTATATTTTTTTTAATAAAGTTAAATTAATTAACCTAAGGGTATAACCGTATTAACAGTAATTAAACTACTAATGGAAAATTTTTTTTAGAAAAATTCCTATGGGCACAAACTCAAGTTGAGAATGTTCTATTTTGCCAATTTACTCTTAAGAAAATCGTAAGGGATGATTTATGCCAAAACGGAACAAAAATTCAGCCTTCTTGTCCTTTTGGTATAAAACCAACATTACTTTTTCCCTATAGTATAAATATTTTCATAGTTCGAACATTAACCTTGCATTAATCAGATAATACAATATAGAAATTAAAATAGTGTTGGTTTTAAAAAGATATATTAAAAGAAATTAAATAGATCCATCAGTATACAAAAATAAAAATAGAACAACAAAACTCCCAAATTGTTCCCGTAACCCTAGACCTAATACTTCCACCTCTCTCTCAATCGACGAAGACGAAGGCGATTCAGAGTCTTCTCTCCGTCTATCAACGGCGAGACCAACTCAATTCCAATAATAGTAACCTACACCCTTTGTCATCAACCGAAAACACCCATCCCATTGTTGCCCTAATTCCCATACATTATATGACGTATATATATGCATCATAGAAGAAGAGTTTGTGAAAATCATAGAAAACTATGGAGAAATATAGGTTTTATGAAGAAGAAAAAGTTAAATCAATTATATTTTGACAAGGAATCGCCCTACACATTTATGGAAAATTAGAAGATTACAAATATTTTTTGAAATATTTTCATAACTGAATTTCCAAAATTTTCAGAAATCAGGTTTTCTTATCCATATAATGTACATTCTAAACTGCTTAGAAACCAGAAAACAATTCCATAAGCAGATTCTACTAAATGTAGGCATTTGAATTGTGTGTAGATTTCGTATTCCTAGAATTTGAGAATTGCTCACAAAAAGAGAAGCTACATTCAGAAAAAATGTAGTAACCTTTACAATCTGTGGACCTTGCATTCTTATTATTTAGAATTTTATTTAAAAGTAAAATATCGGTTATAAATAAAGTAGATTAAATTGTTTAAACTGGAATTCAATTTCTATGATGTCATTTTTTTGTAGAAGATGAAATCTACTTTCCGTAGAACAAAATTTTAAAAATTAATTTAAAAAGTTTTTTTAACCTAAAAAATACTAGTTTGTATATATGGGTATTTCATCAATTGTTTCTATTTTTTTTTACATTTTTTTTGATTCATAGAACTATTTATTTCATTAAGTTTGTAAAATGGAATGGGTAAAGGGATAAAAATAGACAAAAAAAGTTTGGGGGGTTTTGCAAAAGTTACTCAAAATTTCAAATCAAATGCAAAACTAGCCCACCATTTTTGGAACTTTCATTTGCCTTATTAACCATAGATTTTCGAGTTATTCACAAAAATGCCATTGCTTTTTTTTTAAATAAGTCTTTTACTCTATCATCCTCATTTTCACCAAATATTTACAATTTTGTCACTGCCATCAATCCCCCAACTATCATTAACAACCAATTTGAAGGTCTTAATGGTAAAAAAAACAGCTTTTTCTCTTACTATCTCATTTGTTGTGCACTCAAACCACATCTTTTTCACTTTCCTTAAAAATTCATCCAAAAACATCAAGATTTTTATATCAAACTTTGTAATGTTCATAGAGACGTCGAAACTCATGTATCTTGGTCATTAACGGAATGGTACCTTGAGTATTGAAGTTCTGTGTGCTTGGAGAAGCCTAAGCAAGTCATCTGACAGTCCAAGGTATGCAATCGATATTGCTTTTCAGATCTGTTCGCGAAGAAGACTTCTAGAGAAGTCTTTTGGTCAATGCATAGGTTAGTTTTGCAATTGACCTTTTGCGTGTTTTGACTAGAAGACTTCCCCCAATAGTCTTCTAACTTTCCTTTGATTACAAAAAAAAAAGAACCGAGAAGACTTCTCTACAAGGTTGGTTTTGCAATTGACCTAAATTTGTCAGAAATTTGACTTTTGTAGAAGACTTCCCTAGAGGTCTTTATACGGAAGACTTCTACGGAAGTCTTCTTTTCTACAACATGAAGTCTTCTCAGTGTCGTTAGAAGTCTGCCTGGGTTATTTTTGCAATTGAGAATTAATAGCAAAACATTAAATGAGAACTAATAGCAAAACATTAAATATTAAGATAAGACTTCTCTAGAAATCTTCCGGCGGAAGACTGCTGAAGAAGTCTTCTCAAGTTTTATTCCGAGTTTCTGGTCAAACATTTGGTAATGAGATAAAACTTCTTAAGAGGTCTACCGCCAAAAGACTTCTCGAGAAGTCTTCTCATTAATATTTTATGTTTTGCTATTAATTCTCAATTGCAAAAGTAACCAGACATACTTCTGACGTCGCTGAGAAGACTTCATGTTATAAAAAGAAGACTTCCCTAGAAGTCTTACTCAGAGAAGACTTCTACATAAGTCAAATTTCTGACAAATTTCGGTCAATTGCAAAACCAACGTGTTTATCCTAGAAACTTCTAGGGAAGTATTCTCTGGGAATTTCGAGAATTTTCAAATTCAAAAGTAAGCCAATATTGACAAAGGAAGACTTCTCAAGATGTCTTCTATAGAGTAGACTTCCAGAGAAGTCTTCCTTCGTAAATTTGCAATTGCAAAAATGACCTAAACGGAAGACTTCTCTGGAAGTCTTCTCTAGGGATGACTTCCTTAGAAGTCTTCGACTTCTAAAGAAGTCTTCTACGTCAATATTTATTAAACTTCAGTTTTCTCAAAACTCAAAATGATTTTTTAATATTTTCTTGTTAATTAATGTGTATTAGTCAATATTGGGGCTCCTGAGTGAAATTCATAACTAAAATGATGATAATTATGAGGTTACAAACTTTTTATGTTTATTAATGTTCCTAACTAAACATAGAAGACTTCTTAAGAAGTCTTAAAGTCTTCTCCGTTTTTTTAATATGATTTTTTGTGTTTGCTAATGTGTTTTAATATGATTTTTTCAGATGATGCTTCAGTTACCTGTTGTTTACGGAGAATGGTTGGTGAAAGATAATTCCTGGGATTTTGTGGTTGATAATGTCAATTGAGCGAGAATGTTCTTTTTGAGTGATGGTTTTACACATGATGAACTTGTTGAAATGGCTGTAGAAGATGTTAACCTGGACAAGAACGCAGAGGTTATGGATTTAGCTTACGTGTTACCTGACGCACTAATGCAACAAATAGCTCCTGATACTCCTCCTATTCATGTTACAAGTGATAGAAAAGTTCAGAACTTGATCAAGATAAGTAAAACACATGTTGTACGTCTTTGTGTATCAAGCCGAGGCATGATGGGGAATGTTAATGATGCGAACGCTGAAGGAAACCTAGCTGGTGAAGATGAAGGAGAAGAAGAAAATGGAGGGGAAGAAGAAAATGAACTGGAAGATGATGATAATTTGCCTCAAGATATAAATGATGAGGAGGAGAAATATGTTGCTGAAGTGGATGATGAGTTTGGAGATTACAGTGAGTATGGAAAAGTTAAGGATGAGGAAAAGGAAGAGGAAGAGGAAAAAGAAGATATATGTTTTTGAGAATTTCAAAGAGACATATGCTAAGGAAAGAGAAAGCTCGAATGGGATAGTTGACAACAATATCTATGTCAGCCAGAGTTTTATCAGTAAAGAGACATTGGTTTCAGAGTTGCGGTTGACAGCGGTGAAGCATAAATTCTCCTTCAAAATATACAAGACCACTAAAATTCTACTTGTAGCAAAATGTCGTGTTCCTGGATGCAAATGGAGGCTTAAAGCGAGTGTGAAACATGGAATAAACACGTTTTGGGTAACAAAGTATGTGAAGACTCATACATGTTCTGTCTCTGAACGACGGGCTCACCGGAAACATTTTACTGCGAAGTATGTTGATCCGCTTTTCATAGATCACGTTGGAATCATTGATAGGTTAAATCCGAAGCATATCCAAGATGCAATGAGGAACATGTTTGGCATGACTCTAGATTACACCACTTCATAGAAAGCATTGTTACATGCTCAAACATTGGTAAGAGGATCAGCAGAAGAAGGGTATGAGAGGTTGCCTTCATATTTGGAGCAAATCACGTTAGCAAATCCGGGTTCTAAGACTAGTATAGAACTTGATGCTGAGAATAGATTTAAGTATCTATTTATATAATTTGGAGCTTATATTCCTGGTTTTGAGTATCAGAGCAGGGTCATCGGGGTGGATGGGACTCACCTAAGTGGGAAGTATGAAGGTGTTATGTTAGTTGCAGCTCCACAAGATTATAATTTTTAGATATTTCCATTGGCTTTTGGAATCGTAGGTATAGAAGATGATGCTGCTTGGGAATGGTTTTTCACACAACTGAGGAGTTGTGTATCTGATCAGCATGCTTTAATGATAGTCTCCGACCGGCACACAGCCATTAAAAGTGCATGTGATAAGATGTTCCCTTGGTCAGCCCAAGGAATATGTTATTATCACCTACAACAGAACAGTCCAAAAGTATAAAGGGAAGCATCTATTGTACTTGGTTAAAGGCGCTGCTTATGCTCATACACTCTTCGACTTTAACTGTTACATGGAGGAGATCCGGAATGCTAACCCGGCACTGGAAACATATTTGGAGGAAGCGGACGTGAGACTATGGTCACGGGTTCATTGTCATGGAGAAAGGTACAATATAAAAATGAGCGACATAGTTGAATCTATTAACTCCGCTCTCAAGAGAGCAAGAGGATTTCCAATAGTGTTTCTTTTGGAGTTTATAAGGGAAAACTTGGGAAGGTGGTATTGGAAAAGTCGAGAAGATTCTCTGAATCTCACAACTAAGCATAGTCGGATAGTTGAATACTTATTGGCGATTCGTGAGGAGTTAGTGGATACGATGACATACCAACCAATTGATGGAAGTCGATTCTTTGTGGTAGGTGGCAAATGTGACAGTGTTGTTGATTTGGAACATATTAAGTGTGATTATGGTGTCTATGGAATCGAGAAAATACCTTGCTCACATGCTATAACAGCTGGAACCTTTGCTAATCGGCATATTGCAACACTTGTGTTCGGAGTCTTCCGGGAAGTCTTCAAGTTTATAGTCTTCAGGGAAGTGTTCCAGGAGTTAGAAGACATCCCGGGAAGTCTTCTGGAAGTCTTCCGAAATCCTAACTCAATTAACTAACCAAAAAACACTTCCTTAAACATAAAATAAATTTAGAAAATGTTTAAAATCATCTTATTAGAGGATCACTAACACATATTCGTCAAATTCAAAAAATAAAAAGTTAAAAAGATAAGATTTCAAAATATACGCCTAAAACTACCTACAATACTATAACATATGTTACTAAACCCTAAACCAATGAATATCATGACTCATTCTACATTAAATCATCTAGGTTGAAAACAATTCAATTTTAGTTGATTTAAATTTACACCATTTACAAATGTTTGTGGTTACATGATTTCTATTTTTCCCCCATATAAATATTTTTATAAATTTTATAAATTATTTTTAAGATTTATTGTTTGAGAAGACTTCTAGAGAAGTCTTCCGCAGAAAACTTACAGGGAAGTCTTCTATGAGAAGACTTTCGAAAGACTACTGGACGACTCACAGAAGACTTCCCCATTAGGCGGGAATTTGAATTTCACTGAAATTCAAGCGGGAAAATTGTAGAGTTTTCTGTGAAGTCTTCCATGAAGTCTTCTACTGCATTATATGTTAGAAGACTTTCCAGGAAGTCTTCTGAAACCCTAAAATCAATTAACTCACCAAAAACACTTCCTTAAACATAAATAAACTTAGAAAGTGTTTAAAATCATCTTATTAGAGGATCACTAACACATATTCATCAAATTCAAAAAATAAAAAGTAAAAAAGATTAGATTTCAAAATATACGCCTAAAACTACCTACAATACTATAACATATGTTACTAAACCCTAAACCAATGAATATCATGACTCATTCTACATTAAATCATCTAGGTTGAAAACAATTCAATTTTAGTTGATTTAAATTTACACCATTTACAAATGTTTGTGGTTACATGATTTCTATTTTTCAGCCATATTAATATTTTTATAAATTATTTTTAAGATTTACTGTTTGAGAAGACTTCTAGAGAAGTCTTCCGCAGAAAACTTACAGGGAAGTCTTCTATGAGAAGACTTTCGAAAGACTACTGGATGACTCACGGATGACTTCCCCATTAGGCGGGAATTTGAATTTCACTGAAATTCAAGTGGGAAAATTGTAGAGTTTTCTGTGAAGTCTTCCATGAAGTCTTCTACTGCATTATATGTTAGAAGACTTTCCAGGAAGTCTTCTGAAACCCTAAAATAAATTAACTCACCAAAAAAACACTTCCTTAAACATAAATAAACTTAGAAAGTGTTTAAAATCATCTTATTAGAGGATCACTAACACATATTCATCAAATTCAAAAAATAAAAAGTAAAAAAGATAAGATTTCAAAATATACGCCTAAAACTACCTACATACTATAACATATGTTACTAAACCCTAAACCAATGAATATCATGACTCATTCTACATTAAATCATCTAGGTTGAAAACAATTCAATTTTAGTTGATTTAAATTTACACCATTTACAAATGTTTGTGGTTACATGATTTCTATTTTTCAGCCATGTTAATATTTTTATAAATTATTTTTAAGATTTACTGTTTGAGAAGACTTTTAGAGAAGTCTTCCGCAGAAAACTTACAGGGAAGTCTTCTATGAAAAGACTTTCGAAAGACTACTGGACGACTCACGGATGACTTCCCCATTAGGCGGGAATTTGAATTTCACTGAAATTCAAGTGGGAAAATTGTAGAGTTTTCTGTGAAGTCTTCCATGAAGTCTTCTACTGCATTATATGTTAGAAGACTTTCCAGGAAGTCTTCTGAAACCCTAAAATAAATTAACTCACCAAAAAACACTTCCTTAAACATAAATAAACTTAGAAAGTGTTTAAAATCATCTTATTAGAGGATCACTAACACATATTCATCAAATTCAAAAAATAAAAAGTAAAAAAGATAAGATTTCAAAATCTACGCCTAAAACTACCTACAATACTATAACATATGTTACTAAACCCTAAACCAATGAATATCATGACTCATTCTACATTAAATCATCTAGGTTGAAAACAATTCAATTTTAGTTGATATAAATTTACATCATTTACAAATGTTTGTGGTTACATGATTTCTATTTTTCCCCCATATAAATATTTTTATAAATTTTATAAATTATTTTTAAGATTTATTGTTTGAGAAGACTTCTAGAGAAGTATTCCGAAGAATACCTACAGGGAAGTCTTCTCAGAGAAGACTTTCGGAAGACTACTGGAAGACTCACGGAAGACTTCGCCATTAGGCGGGAATTTGAATTTCACTGAAATTCAAGCGGGAAAATTGTAGAGTTTTCTGTGAAGTCTTCCATGAAGTCTTCTACTGCATTATATGTTAGAAGACATCCCGGAAGTCTTCTGGAAGTCTTCCGAAACCCTAAAATTAATTAACTAACCAAAAAACACTTCCTTAAACATAAAATAAACTTAGAAAGTGTTTAAAATAATCTTATTAGAGGATCACTAACATATATTCGTCAAATTCAAAAAATAAAAAGTTAAAAAGATAAGATTTCAAAATCTATGCCTAAAACTACCTACAATACTATAACATATGTTACTAAACCCTAAACCAATGAATATCATGACTCATTCTACATTAAATCATCTAGGTTGAAAACAATTCAATTTTAGTTGATATAAATTTACATCATTTACAAATGTTTGTGGTTACATGATTTCTATTTTTCAGCCATATTAATATTTTTATAAATTATTTTTAAGATTTACTGTTTGAGAAGACTTCTAGAGAAGTCTTCCGCAGAAAACTTACAGGGAAGTCTTCTATGAAAAGACTTTCGAAAGACTACTGGATGACTCACGGATGACTTCCCCATTAGGCGGGAATTTGAATTTCACTGAAATTCAAGTGGGAAAATTGTAGAGTTTTCTGTGAAGTCTTCCATGAAGTCTTCTACTGCATTATATGTTAGAAGACTTTCCAGGAAGTCTTCTGAAACCCTAAAATCAATTAACTCACCAAAAAAACACTTCCTTAAACATAAAATAAACTTAGAAAGTGTTTAAAATCATCTTATTAGAGGATCACTAACACATATTCATCAAATTCAAAAAATAAAAAGTAAAAAGATAAGATTTCAAAATATACGCCTAAAACTACCTACAATACTATAACATATGTTACTAAGCCCTAAACCAATGAATATCATGACTCATTCTACATTAAATCATCTAGGTTGAAAACAATTCAATTTTAGTTGATATAAATTTACATCATTTACAAATGTTTGTGGTTACATGATTTCTATTTTTCAGCCATATAAATATTTTTTATAAATTATTTTTAAGATTTATTGTTTGAGAAGACTTCTAGAGAAGTCTTCCGCAGAAAACTTACATGGAAGTCTTCTATGAGAAGACTTTCGAAGACTACTGGACGACTCACGGAAGACTTCGCCATTAGGCGGGAATTTGAATTTCACTGAAATTCAAGCGGGAAAATTGTAGAGTTTTGTGTGAAGTCTTTCATGATGTCTTCT
This sequence comes from Moricandia moricandioides, assembly GCA_905132885.1. Taxonomy (NCBI): domain Eukaryota; kingdom Viridiplantae; phylum Streptophyta; class Magnoliopsida; order Brassicales; family Brassicaceae; genus Moricandia; species Moricandia moricandioides. Next base: position 87,954 of record CAJHQQ010000220.1, on the reverse strand, counting down.
ACTGCATTATATATTAGAAGACTTTCCAGGAAGTCTTCTGAAACCCTAAAATCAATTAACTCACCAAAAAACACTTCCTTAAACATAAATAAACTTAGAAAGTGTTTAAAATCATCTTATTAGAGGATCACTAACATATATTCATAAATTCAAAAAATAAAAAGTAAAAAAGATAAAATTTCAAAATATACGCCTAAAACTACCTACAATACTATAACATATGTTACTAAGCCCTAAACCAATGAATATCATGACTCATTCTACATTAAATCATCTAGGTTGAAAACAATTCAATTTTAGTAGATTTAAATTTACACCATTTACAAATGTTTGTGGTTACATGATTTCTATTTTTTAGCCATATTAATATTTTTATAAATTATTTTTAAGATTTACTGTTTGAGAAGACTTCTAGAGAAGTCTTCCGCAGAAAACTTACAGGGAAGTCTTCTATGAAAAGACTTTCGAAGGACTACTAGACGACTCACGGATGACTTCGCCATTAGGCGGGAATTTGAATTTCACTGAAATTCAAGTGGGAAAATTGTAGAGTTTTCTGTGAAGTCTTCCATGAAGTCTTCTACTGCATTATATGTTAGAAGACTTCCAGGAAGTCTTCTGAAACCCTAAAATAAATTAACTCACCAAAAAACACTTCCTTAAACATAAATAAACTTAGAAAGTGTTTAAAATCATCTTATTAGAGGATCACTAACACATATTCATCAAATTCAAAAAATAAAAAGTAAAAAGATAGATTTCAAAATCTACGCCTAAAACTACCTACAATACTATAACATATGTTACTAAACCCTAAACCAATGAATATCATGACTCATTCTACATTAAATCATCTAGGTTGAAAACAATTCAATTTTAGTTGATATAAATTTACATCATTTACAAATGTTTGTGGTTACATGATTTCTATTTTTCAGCCATATAATATTTTTATAAATTTATAATTATTTTAAGATTTATTGTTTGAGAAGACTTCTAGAGAAGTCTTCCGCAGAAACTTACAGGGAAGTCTTCTATGAGAAGACTTTCGAAAGACTACTGGATGACTCACGGAAGACTTCCCCATTAGGCGGGAATTTGAATTTCACTGAAATTCAAGTGGGAAAATTGTAGAGTTTTCTGTGAAGTCTTCCATGAAGTCTTCTACTGCATTATATGTTAGAAGACTTTCCAGGAAGTCTTCTGAAACCCTAAAATAAATTAACTCACCAAAAAACACTTCCTTAAACATAAATAAACTTAGAAAGTGTTTAAAATCATCTTATTAGAGGATCACTAACACATATTCATCAAATTCAAAAAATAAAAAGTTAAAAAAGATAAGATTTCAAAATATACGCCTAAAACTACCTACAATACTATAACATATGTTACTAAACCCTAAACCAATGAATATCATGACTCATTCTACATTAAATCATCTAGGTTGAAAACAATTCAATTTTAGTTGATTTAAATTTACACCATTTACAAATGTTTGTGGTTACATGATTTCTATTTTTCACCCATATAAATATTTTATAATTTATAAATTATTTTTAAGATTTACTGTTTGAGAAGACTTCTAGAGAAGTCTTCCGCAGAAAACCTACAGGGAAGTCTTCTATGAGAAGACTTTCGAAGACTACTGGACGACTCACAAAAGACTTCCCCATTAGGCGGGAATTTGAATTTCACTGAAATTCAAGCGGGAAAATTGTAGAGTTTTCTGTGAAGTCTTCCATGAAGTCTTCTACTGCATTATATGTTAAAAGACTTTCCAGGAAGTCTTCTGAAACCCAAAAATAAAATAACTCACCAAAAAACACTTCCTTAAATATAAATAAACTTAGAAAGTGTTTAAAATCATCTTATTAGAGGATCACTAACACATATTCATCAAATTCAAAAAATAAAAAGTAAAAAAATTAGATTTCAAAATATACGCCTAAAACTACCTACAATACTATAACATATGTTACTAAACCCTAAACCAATGAATATCATGACTCATTCTACATTAAATCATCTAGGTTGAAAACAATTCAATTTTAGTTGATTTAAATTTACACCATTTACAAATGTTTGTGGTTACATGATTTCTATTTTTCTCCCATATAAATATTTTTATAAACTTATAAATTATTTTTAAGATTTATTGTTTGAGAAGACTTCTAACGAAGTCTTCCGCAGAAAACTTACAGGGAAGTCTTCTATGAGAAGACTTCTAGAGAAACTTCCGTAGAAGACTTACAAGGAAGTCTTCTCATAGAAGACTTCTTTAAAAGTCTTCTCACGCGAAAATGTTATTATGCTAAAATTGAATACAATTTTTTTTACTCACAAAGAGTTTGTTGTATTATCACTAGCCTTTTGGGTTACTTTTGCATTTGATTGAATTTGGGGCACATTTTTGCATTTGAATTCAGGTTTTGAGTCATTTTAGCAATTTTCCCAAAAAGTTTTATACCAAAAAAGACAACGAGGCTAAATTTCTGTTTTGTTTTTGCAAATTTCCCAAATAGTAATCTGATTCTTTGTTTTCACATGAAGATAAGATTTATTAAAACTTAACAAGTGATGTCTTTTAAATTACTACTACAACTTTTTGAAACTTATGCTCTTTCAAATCATAATTCAGAGAAAAGAAAATGTACTATGAACATATAAAAAAATAAGATCGCAATGACACTCTGTCGTCGATTATTTTAGAAAAAGAACTTATGTTAAAATGATGTTGTCTGACATTTTATCTTAATTCAGGAAATATATAGTTTTAAAAAAAATAAAAGGAATTTTGCTAATAAAGAACAAAAAAAAAATCACTTATTATCCCCTTATAACTATTTCTAGATTCTTCTCCATTTAGAACTAATATTAATAATAACCAATTTAACCCCTCTAATAAATACAATTAAAATATTTAATTAAAGATTATTTTAAATCTTATTGTGAATATAATTTTAATGATAACTTTTATCAGTTCTTCCAGTTGGTACAAGTAACATAAAAAACAACAAAACCTTATTATTTTTTTCCACCTATGCATTTTCTGTTGGGATAAACTTGAAGTAGCTTAATGTGCAAGCTATCCTAATCCTATTGAATTTGTGATTATATAAAAGATTAGGAAATATATAAAATGTGATTACTAATAGGTCTAGGAGTTATCTATTCATATATAAAGAGATGAAAGTTGTATTGAATCACTAACAGTTTGTGTGAGTTATTAAGCTTAGTTTTGAGTTATTTTCTAACCTTTGATTGAATAATAAGAGAAGGACTTCTTATTGATATTGATTGTGATTCTATAATTGGTATCAGAGTACCTACAGAAACCTAAATCGCAAGTGAAAGATCTTAACCCGAAGATAACAACCATGGCAGACGTGAAGGATGAAACAAAGACAAAGCAACAAAGAAGGAGGACCCTCGTCCATCAAGTTCCCAATGCTAAACTCCTCAAACTACACTGTGTGGGCTATGAGGATGAAGATTGCCCTCAAAGTTAATAGAGTTTGGGAAACTATTGATCCTAGCAAGAAGCACGAAGAGAAAAATAATATGGATATTGCCTTATTGTTTCAATCTATCCCGGAAGCATTAATGTCGCAAGTAGCCAATCTTGACGCAGCCATATCCGTCTGGGACGCAATTCAATTTTGCCATGTTAGAGCCGAGAGAGTACGAGAAGCGCGACTACAAACATTAATGACAGACTTCGACAAACTCAAGATGAAGGAGGAGGATAGCATCGATACCTTCATTGGAAATCTAACCGAGATTTCTTCCAAGTCAGCGTCTCTAGGAGAAATCATAGAAGAACCAAAACTTGTCAAGAATTTCTTGAAGAGTCTACCAAGAAAGAAATACATTCACATGGTTGCATCTCTTGAACAAGTTTTGGATTTTAACTAACTACCTTTGAAGATATAGTCGGTAGACTAAAGGCATATGAGGAAAGAATAAGAGAAGAAGAGCAACATTAAGATCACCGGAAGTTAATGTTTGCAAACAGCAATTCTCAACAAGAATAATATGCAAGTAGTAGAGGAAGAAGACGAGCTGGACAAGTTAATTGGAGAGGAGGAAGAGGCCAAGGACTTTAAGCGGGTTTTTATGCACAAAAGGAAGCTTGGAAACAGGGTCAAAACAGAGATAAGAGTGACACTTGCTTCGGTTGTGATAAACTCGGCCATTATGCATCCGAGTTTCCTGATAAGATGCTTAAGTTACAAGAAACCATTGAGAAGAAATATGAAGATACACAAGAAGCAGATGATTTGATGATGCATGAAGTGGTGTACCTTAATGAAAAGGATGTGAAACCAAGCGCGTTTGAAGTTGCAAGAGACATGGAAAACGTATGGTATCTTGACAATGGAGCTAGCAATCAAACGAGCGGTAACCTTCGGTTCTTCTATAAACTTGATGAAGGTGTTACAGGAAAGGTACGTTTTGGAGACAACTTCCTTATAGATATCAAAGGAAAGGGTTCAATCAAGTTTGTTCTGAAGGGAGGCGAGAAGAAAACTTTAAGCAACATTTACTATATACCTGGTCTCCGAAGCAACATTGTGAGCTTAGGCCAAGCTGCCAAAGTTGGGTACAAAGTAAGAGTGAAAGACGACGTTTTAATGCTCTTTGATCGGACAGGGTATTTAATGATCTAAACTTCAAGATCAAAGAACCGTTTATACAAAGTGAACGTGCAAGCTGATGTCGTTGAGTTCTTGCAAATTGAGATGCCTACCGAATCATCAAGATGGCACGCCAGGCTAGGACACATCAATACTGACACAATGAAGACGATTATAAGCAAGGAACCGGTTGTCGACATACCTAATATAGAAATCGAGAAAGAAACTTGTGTTTCTTGCCTGCTGGGGAAGCAAACTAGAAATCCATTCCCTCAAGCTACCTCATATAGAGCCACACATCCTCTTGAACTTATTCGTGGGGACATTTTTGGGCCTATCAATCCTCCCACGCCAGGACAGAAGCGCTACGGGTTTGTATTAATCAATGACTTCTTGAGATATATGTGGACCGTGCTACTTAAGGAGAAGAGTGAAGCATTTAGCAAATTCAAAACTTTCAAGAGAATTGTAGAACAAAAGACAAAGGCAATGGTGAAAACTTTTTGATCAGACAGAGGAGGTGAATTTATGTCTCATGAATTCGATAGTTAGTGCAATTCTCATGGAATCAACAGATATATGACAGCTCCATACACTCCGCAGCAAAATAGAGTTGTTGAGCGACGAAACCGTACTTTACTTGAGATGGGCAGACGTTTGTTGAAACATATGAGTTTGCCGAATGTCTTCTGGGAGAAGTGGTTAGGCATGCCACCTATCTACTGAACAGAGTCGCGACAAGATAATTTCTAGGACAGACACCGTACGTGGTGTTGAGAAACAAGAAACCAAAAGTCGCTTATCTCAAAGTATTCGGGTGTGTTTGTTATGTAAGAACAGAGACTGCAGGTGGAAATAAACTTGATGATCGATCAAGAGTGTTAGTGCACTTAGGGACTGAACCTGGTTCGAAGGCCTACCGACTGTATTATCCTACGAGCAAGAAGATAGTAGTTAGTCGTGATGTGTCTTTTTTGAAGAAGAGAAACATTGGAGCTGGAACGATAAAGAAACAGAGCAGGGTTCATTTGATGTTGAGATATTACCTTTAAAAGGTACTGATGAGTACTCTGAAACTCGAGATGTGAGTGAGATTGAAACTGATGAAGAGAAGTTACAGACGATGAAGAAGCGAATGACGATGACGAAGAGTCGCAGACTGAGTTAAGAAGATCAAATAGAGTGAGAACAAAGCCATCTTACTTGGAAGACTACATCTTCTTGTCTGAAGTCGAGTGTGAAAGACTCCTAATGGGGATCAAAAACGAGCCATGGAACTACTGTGAGGCTAAAGAGCTAAAGGTTTAGGTAGATGCATGTAAAGAACAGCTAAACACGATTGAGAATAATAACACTTGGATCCTGGTTGATCTACCAAAAGGTTTCAAACCTATTGGACTAAACTGGGTGCTTAAAATAAACAGGAATGCAGATGGGAGCATAATCAAATACAAAGCACGGTTGGTGGCAAAAGGTTACGTTCAGCGACATGGCATTGATTATGACAAAGTCTTCGCACCAGTAGCTCGAGTTGAGACGATCAGAATGATCATTGCGTTGCGGCATCAAAGGAGTGGGAGATTCACCATCTTGATGTAAAACAGTGTTTTTACATGGAGAGCTGAGGGAAGAGGTTTACGTTACTCAACCGAAGGATTCGTGATCAAGGGTAAGGAAGAAAAGGTTTATAAATTACATAAGGCTCTTTATGGTTTGAGACATGTACCCAAGTCATGGAATATTAAAATCAATCAGAGTTTAAAGGAACTTGGTTTCACTCTTTACTCTAAAGAGCCATCGCTTTATAGGAAAGAAGTGAAGGAGGGTCTTCTTGTCGTTTTGTATATGTTGATGATTTACTCGTCACATAAACATCGTCGAGTTTGATCAGTGGTTTTAAGCGAGAGATGGCTCAAATATTTGAGATGAGTGACCTTGGTAGACTAACATATTATTTGGGTATTGCAGTACGCCAAATGAATGGAGGGATTGTGTTGTCGCAAGATAGATATGCTCATAAGATACTTGAAGAAGTTGGTATGCAGAATTGTAATCCTGTTCACATACCAATGGACGTAAATGTGAAACTCTCCAAAGTCACCACGATAGAAAAACATTGATGAAAGAGAATACAGAAGGAACATTGGGTGTCTTCGCTATCTATTGCACACACAACCTGACCTTCCCTTTGATGTTGGTGTGCTTAGTAGATACATGCAAGACCTTAAAGAGTCACACGGAGCGGCATTGAAGCAAGTACTAAGGTACTTACGTGGTACTACTTTCCTTGGCTTATGGTAAGCAAGAGTTGGTTGGGTTCAGTGATAGTTCACACAATGTGGATATTGGCGACGGAAAAAGTACAACGGGACATATTTTCTACCTCGGTGATCGTCCCATAACTTGGTGCTCTCAAAAACAAGAGATTGTGGCATTATCATCGTGTGAAACAGAGTTCATGGCTCCAGGAACTCTTGAGAAGTCGTAAGGGAAGAGAGCAAAAAGGTAGTCATACAAGATGATAATAAGTCCGCAATTTCTCTCACTAAGAATCATGTATTCCATGGTCGAAGTAAGCAGATTCATAGAAGGTTTCACTTCATACGTAAATGCGTTGAGAAAGAACAGGTTGAAGTCGAGCACGTCCCAGGCAATGAGCAGAAGGCTGATATATTTACCAAATCACTTGGTCGAGTTAAGTTTGCAGAGATGAGAGGACTGATTGGAATCCAAAATGAGAAAGAAGAAGACTTCAAGCTTAAGGGAGGAATGTTGGGATAAACTTGAAGTAGCTTAAGGTACCAGCTATTCTAATCCTATCTAGTTTGTGATTTTATAAAGGATTAGGAAATATATAAATTGTGATTACTAATAGGTCTAGGAGTTATCTATTCCTATATAAGGAGATGAAAGTAGTATTGAATCACTAACTGTTTGTGTGAGTGATTAAGCTTAGTTTTGAGTTATTTTCTAAGCTTTGATTGAATAATAAGAGAAGGACTTCTTATTGATATTGATTGTGATTCTATATCTTCATCATCCCGAGCCTTCTCTCCGGCGTTGATGGTCCCTCTTTAATCCACCACCAAAACAAGCTACTTCCTTCCCAAAGCCTCGTGAGAGAGAGAGAGAGAGAGGAGATATGGTAGACTGTGTGAACTATATTTCTCAGCTGTCGACTCTGTGTCGATATCTACACTGCCTTAAAAGAAGCTAACATTAAATTTGATGAGGCTGTTCATAAATCATAAGCTGATTCATCAAGGTTTCTTCCTCTTTATAGATCTTATTGTGATCATTATGAATTCTGCAACATCTTGTTTGCTTGCGTATGTAAAATGATGTTGATAAGATGCGCAAAGTTTCGGTTTTGATCTTGTTTTACTGTTTTTATCATTGTTTTGCCTCGCTAAAGCCTTTTTTGTTCAGATACAGTCCACAAAGTGAAGAGAAGAAAAGACAAGAAAAAAGAGGTAAGCTCATTAGTATTACCTAGAATGAAGATAAGGAGAAATCTAGTTGCTTTGTTTTGTCTCATTTGTTTTGTCTCATTCCTTTTTTCATTCCTTGTATACTTTGTATCCTGAAGCATTCAAAATAATTCTAAGAGTTTTAAACCTTCTAGCAGCTTCAATTTCGTGTAGAGACCTTCCTGGTTTCCATACTTTGGTTTGAAGAAATCCAAATAAGAAAAGTTCCTTAGTTGACCGGTTTAATGTCAAATTGAACAACTTGAGTGAGCTGGTTATGATAATATCATCAGATGATATCAGGATTGCAACATTCCCTCTTTCTTCAAAAAGTTTTTCGTCAAAAATTGTTCATGCGACATAGTGGTGTCATTTGAATGTTGTTGGACCTCTTCTGATGGCTCTTCTTTTTCAATGGGAACTGTTTGCAATGGAGACTCGTGTGGTGGATCAGGCGGTTCAGGTTCTTTGGTGTCAAGCTCAATTTGGACTGCTCGTTAACATATCTCTTCTAAATCAAATCATGTGTATCTTTGTATGTGCACACATATCTCATCTCTAAGCCCATAAACCAACTGGTCCATGACATCTTCATTTCTTACTCCTGGATTGAGCCAAATGTGAAGATACTTGAATTGACTGTGATACTCCATGACTGTTTTATCATCTTGGAAAAGCGTATGAAACTGCCTCCGGATTTCATGATACTGATCACTTGGGACGTATTATTTCCTCAAGAGATGGTTCATCTCATCCCAAGATGGTTGTCGCAAATGGACAGAAGTATATTGGCTCCACCAGTTTTTTAGCTTGGTTTATGAGTTTATCAGCTGCAATGAACACCTTCTCAAATTCTAGACGACCACAAGAGATGAAGAACTCATTCATCTTGTGCTCCCATTCAAAGTACTCATCAGGATCTGATGTTCCTCCAAAATAATATTCCTTTAGCTTCAACTGACTCCATGGCTGGCTCGTCATGTTGCTACTGCTGAGATGGGTACTGTCCAAATATTGAACTCAATGAAATAGAAGAATACACACACATGGAATCTTGGCACTCTTTGATTTTATGATAAGAAACTTAGCATAAACAAAATACAAATAAGAAAAGATTCAAGAAGATTTTTCTGGTTTTTTTTCTTTGAGAATAAATTGAAAAGAAGAACAAAAGGATAGATGATAGGAGATATTTGCTCTGATATCAAAATGAAACAAGCCTAAGCTATCAAAGGCTCACAAAACTACTGAATAAACATATCTTAAGCTAAGGGATAGATATCAAGATGATGAAGGTCGAAGAGTACCATAGAGGTTGTGGATGGCCTTTGATACAAATCACAAGCCTAAGTCTAAGTGAATCCACACAAAGACAGAGACTCACACATTTTCTGGCTAAGGAAACCAACGTATAAACATAGAGAAACAAGAAATAGACATAAAAGTTTCAAAAGAGAAAAACTTTGTTTTTATTCAATAATCAAGTCTGCTTTTACAATGAGGTGAACTGAGCTTTATATATCTCGTATACATGCTTATAGTAGCCAAAATAAATAAATAAATAAAAGGAATAAATCACATTTGAAAGAAGGAATAATTTGGCTGGTCAAAAAGTTAGTCTTAAGGGAGGTAAACCAGCTCATTATGGAGAGTGTTTGACCATGTCTTTAACTCTTTTGAATCAGATCGTGGCCAGCTGATAAGGAGGCTTAATATATGGTCCGATGTTGTGGAAATCTAGCCATTAAAACGAACCATAGAATTGATATTTTCTAGCTTCATCGGAGTCCAAATTTGGTAAGTCTTGTCTATTTTGTATCCTGAAGCATTCAAAATAATTCTAAGAGTTTTGAACCTTCTAGCAGCTTCAATTTCGTGTAGAGACCTTCCTGGTTTCCATACTTTTGTTTGAAGAAAGCCAATAAGAAAAGTTCCTTAGTTGACCGGTTTAATTTCAAATTGAACAACTTGAGTGAGATGGTTATGAGAATATCATCAGCTGATATCAGGATTGCATCATGCCCTCTTTCTTCAAAACGTTTTTTTCCTCAAAAATTGTTCATGTGACATAGTGGTGTCATTTGAATGTTGTTGGACCTCTTCTGATGGCTCTTCTTTTTCAATGGGAACTGTTTGCAATGGAGACTCGTCTGGTGGATCAGGCTGTTCAGGTTCTTTTGGTGTCAAGCTCAATTTGGAATGCTCGTTGACATATCTCTTCTAAATCAAATCATGTGTGTCTTTGTATGTGCACATGTATCTCATCTCTAAACCCATAAACAAACTGGTCCATGACATCTTCATTTCTTACTCATGGATTGAGCCAAATGTGAATATACTTGAATTGACTGTGATACTCCATGACTGTTTTATCATCTTGGAAAGCGTATGAAACTGCCTCCAGATTTTATGATACTGATCACGTGGGATGTATTATTTCCTCAAGAGATTTTTCATCTCATCCCAAGATGGTTGTCGCAAATGGACAGAAGTATATTGGCTCCACCAATCTTGAGCTTGGTTTATGAATTTATCAGCTGCAATGAACAGCTTCAAATTCTAGACGATTACAAGAGATGAAGAACCCATTCATCTTGTGCTCCCTTTCAAAGTACTCATCAGGATCTGATGTTCCTCCAAAATAATATTCCTTTAGCTTCAAATGAGTCCATGGCTGGCTCGTCATGTTGCTACTGCTGAGATGGGTATTGTCCAAAGATTGAACTCAATGGAATAGCAGAATATGGAATCTTGGCACTCTTTGTTTTTATGATAAGAAACTTAGCATAAACAAAACACAAATAAGCAAAGATGCAAGAAGATTTCTGGTTTTTTTTCTTTGAGAATAGATTGAAAAGAAGAACAAAAGGATAGATGATAGGAGATTTTAGCTCTGATATCAAAAATGAAACAATCCTAAGCTATCAAAGGCTCACAAAACTTTTGAATAAACAAATCTTAAGCTAAGGGATATATCAAGATGATGATGGGTCGAAGAGTACCATAAAAGTTGTGGATGGCCTTTCATACAATTCAGAAGCCTACGTCTAAGTGAATCCACACAAAGATAGAGACTCACACGTTTCCTAGCTAAGAAAATCAACTTATAAGCATAGAGAAACAAGAAATAATCAAAAAGGAGAAAAATAGAAAAAAATTGTTATTATTCAATAATCTAGTCCGCTTTTACAATGAGGTGAACTGGGCATTATATAGCTCGTATACATGCTCATAGTAGCCAAAAGAAATAAATAAAAAAAGGAATAAATCACATTTGAAAGAAGGAATAATTTGGCAGGTCAAAAAGTTAGTCTTAAGGGAGGTAAACCAGATCATTATGCAGAGAGTTTGACCATGTCTCTAACTCCTTTGAATCACATCATGGCCAGATGATAAGGAGACTTAAGAGGGGTTATGATGTTGTGGAAATCCAGTTATATTAAAACGAAACCATAGAGGTTATATTATCTAGGTTCATCTGAGTCAAAATATCGTAAGTCTTGTCTCCTTTGTATCTTTAAGCATTCAAAATAATTCTAAGAGTTTTAAACCTTCTATCAGCTTCAATTTCGTGTAGAGACCTTTCTCGTTTCTATACTTTGGTTTAAAGAAATCCAAATAAGGAAAGTTTCTCAGTTGACCGGTTTAATGTCAAATTGAACAACTTGAGTGAGATGGTTATGAGAATGTCATCAGCTGATATCAGGATTGCATCAGCTTAGCCAAGAGGCAAAATTAAAAAGAATTTTGCTTCATGACCAAATCAGAAAGAAAAGAAACAAGCGAGTTCAGAGAAACAAATGAATTTTGTATTTTACTTCACAAAAACCTCAACGAAACAAATGAACAAAAAACTGTAAGGTTTTCTTCTTGCTCTTGTATCTTCAGGTATCTTTACCTGAGAATTGAAAACAAATCTTGAAACACAGTCATGATATCCCTACAAGCACGGACATAACCACCTTTGTTAGTTACATATTATCGAAAAGAAAAAAGAAACCAGAGAAGCAATTATGTTGTGTGGATTCAATCAGCCACGGTGATACTGAAGAGTCATATTATTGAGAAGTCTGGTATGTCTAAGAACAAGACTTCTCCACTCTTTATCAATCTTTTCATCATGTTTTGTGTCTACTTCTTCAAACGTCTGAACAATCAAAAATTCGGCAAATTACTCTTATCGAAAGATATTGTGAGCAAGAGGAAAAGAAAGTAACTAACTCGATTATATCCTCAGTAGAAGTATCCTTCAAGTTCATTCTATCAAGCGTAGCCACAACCATTTGTTTCACCTGGACCAGATGTAGGTGCAGTTGTAGAGGATTGTCCATTTTGGGCAAAAAAGAAAATAAAAAAAAAGAAAATGAAAGTATTTAACAAATCCGGAAGAAACTAGATTTTACCAGTGCAAGGAAATAGAATACATTATAGATGTTATACTTGTTGATAGTAATATAAAAAGAAAACGATAAAATGTAAACATTACCAATAGTAGAGTTGAGGTTAAAGTGGAGACGACGGTAGTAAAAATATTAGATTGAATATTCTACAACGGTAGACGAATGCAAATGTGGCATCTGATGTTATCTAGCTCCACTAGATTGTTGTTTTTTAGCGGATACTTCTTTCTAATTCACCATAGAGGGTAGATCATATCTTCTAACATATTTTGACCATTTTAGTAATTGCTTTTTCAAAAAGCATTTATTCACAAATATATTTTTCCTTATTTGGTTTCTCATTCAATGAATATGAATTTTTACAAAATATAATCATTGTCCAAAACTGTTAAAAATTAATTTTGTTCTAAGGGGACAATAACTAAGATAAGTTGTTTCACTTTTAGCAAATTTCCCAAAAAAACAGATGAAAAGAGGTAATATTTAGTCAAGAAAAAGGCAACACATGACATCCTCTCATAAATTTTGCTTAGAAAAAATGTTATTTTTATTATGTAAATTATTTTATTATATGAAACTTTTGTTGATGGAAAATATTGTAACACCCGTTTTATCTTCTCTCGTGCCATTTACGATAATGTTCTGGACAAGATGTCTTCTTTCCATTTTACTTATGTCTGCTGTGGACAAGACATTTGCACACACATTTAGTCAGTTTTTTGTATAAATCGATAGTTCTTTGTATAAATCTTTATATGGCAGAAAGTCTATTTCGAAGGAAGAGATAGCCATACAAGCATTACATCCAGGGACATATATCTTGTCCTAGTCAAAACATGCTATACAGCTGCCTAGGGGCTCGGTGTGACGCCCGCGTTCTGCAGTCTGAGCTGGAACAGTTCAAGGACGGGGTTAGCTAGACTGATCAGACGAGCTACTCAGTGTTGGACTTGTCGTCTGGAAGTATTGGTGGGATTAAGACATTATTGTTTGGTCCGAACATAGCAGTTGAGCTTGTCACACTAAGATGGTCAGATTTTAGACAAGGCAGTTGGACTTGTCATCCAAGATCAGTTAGTCGGAGTATGGAATGACTGATACATGTTTTCGTGAGAACGATTACTGAGGCAAACGTGTACTGATAGGCCAAGAAAAATGGCAAAAACATTTATTTGGCGGTTACTAGATTTATGAACTGCTCGGCATACTGAGAGAAGATACCAAGTGGTTATGGGACAGTTATCCTAACGGTTGAGAACAGTAAAGGGGAGCAGTTCCAGAATGGTTATGGAAGGTTCCAAAACCGCTTGGAAACTGTCATTTGGCAGTTGGGCTTTGGGAAAGAAACTGTTGTGGGCAGTTAGTGACTTGCTGAGCGCGTGAAGCACTTAAGAAAGGGGGGGGGTATTTAGAGAGAAAACCGCCAAAACGCTCTTTTAATAGGGATTTCGTGGATAGACTGATAGATACACTCCTTTTCCCGATTCTAGAAAGAAACATACAAACAAAAATAGAGGAAGCCAGGAGAGAAAAGGGAGAACTGATCGGAAGGACATATCGGAAGTCATCGTTGGACAACCGCGACTCAGCATTGTTATTCCGGTGCTATCTGGCCTGTTCTGTGTACGATTTCAGCACTGAATCGTATCTGAAGATTTTTGGAGGAAGCGGGTACGGCCAGTGGTGACCTTGAGCGGATCAGATGGGTATATCGGCCTAGTCTGTGGCCATTACGGGTGGTGAATCCACCAAGAGCGATGCAAGTGGAAGTTTTCATTAGTTATGCGATTCATGGCGGTTACAACCGGATGGAAGGAGCACGGATCATGGAGACTGGATATCGATTGGTTATGGCTCGAAGTGGGGTGTTATCTGAATGTTTAGAGATCCATCAAGATCAATGAACTGATCGGATTGACTGAAGGAATGACCGATATGGGTAACCTAAGAATGAGCTGATCGATTACTTGTTGTTGGATGGTCAATCCAGAAGTAAGAGTAAGCGGTTGGGCGTACTGATAATGGGCGATCTGCTCACGAAAGGAACAACAGAAGTCTTCACTGGTATGAGCAGTTGGATGCATGTTCTGTTAAGAGAGATAATCGCGGATCTGGATGGATGGACAAGGAGGCTAGAGGAGATCAATCCATCAATGTGTGTGACATTTGTGATCCGATAGTGATCAAGCCTAAATGGAGAAGCATTGGGAATATGTCCGATTGAATGAAGCGATAAGCGGTTACTCTGAGTCTGATTTGTTGGACGACTGAGTACTGTGCGATTGGTAGTCTGTTGGTGTACTCGCCTGATGTTCGACGGATCTTACTGGGTTATGGTCTTAGTGAGGGCGCATGTGTCCTATAGAGTACGTGGATAGTGTGAACATGATACTGAGGAGAAAATGACTCCCATAGGGCTCTGACTGATCTGGTGAATAACGGACCAGATTATAATCCGAGGGGTTATTGTACAGGCTGGATCATAGTCGTGGACTGGTAAAAGGATTCTGGATGGCCTTATGGGCATATTAGCCGAGTGTGGATGATCTGATGACTCGGTGGAGCCATGTTCCGTTTTATGGGCTGTTGAGCCGAGTGGTACTGGCTGATCATGGTATGATCAGTGACTGGTTATGGTGCACTGAGCTTGGCTAGCGTACAGTCTGTTCTGGATGGATCTATTGGGACTGAGTCGTTTGTTCTTGCTACTTTGTCATGTGGAGATGGTTGGCTGAGTGACTAAGGAACAAGGAGATTCAGCTTGATAAGGAAACATGGAGATAACACGGATGGATCATATGGACGGATGAGCGATCAACCTAACACCAAGGTAGTAAGGTACACATTTATATCTCTGCGAGTCTTAGTGTTTTGCTAGGATGCTGGTTAAACCTAGAGAACACTATGTACTGAACTGAACCCCATAGAGGAAAATAGATAAAAATCCTAAGTATAGGCACAAATTTGAAAAGGACCATCTTTGGTCGAGGAAGGCGATCCACTGACATACTAGCGGTAAGGAAATCTGTGTTGGGGCTTAACAAGTGGTATTAGAGCGATTACGGTTTTAGGAAAAGGACTTAAGAAATAATCAAGCCTGTCTAGACTGAGAGGACGCAAAGAATGCTAAGGGTGACCATTGAAGAACTAACTGAATGACTTCATCTTGGAAGTGATCTAATCAGAGTTACACTTGTATGCGCGAGTTGTAATTCATAAGTGTGCCTGGAAACGAAACTGGAGTAAGGTAATTTAGAGAATGACTGACCAAGGGAGTTATTTGAAAATTTAGCTAACTCATGGAACGACTTAGAGGTTCATGAAGTCAATGGATCCGAGTTCTTAATTGAAGAAACGAGAAAGATTGACAAAAAAATTCTGAAGCTTAATGAATGTAAAGCGTACTAAAGTCAATATGAATCAAGTGGTTCGATAAAGCCAAATTTGATTCGGAAGTTTCTAAGTAAGACAACAGATTGTCAAGGACCAAGGAGGTCGGATGTGGAGACAAAAATCTTATTATACTGGAACTGGAATGGAAAAAATGTCCATAAGTGAAACTGGTGTTTTACCTAAGGAAGTGAGACTTCAGTGAAAAAGTGTTAAAGGGAAAAGAGCCAAAAGGATGAGCATGAATGGCATGTTCAAAAACTGAGTTGGACATGTTTTCCGATAATTGAAATAAATGTCTCAACAAGGATGGTCAAGATCGGAGGGAAACTGGCTAAGGCAATGGATGGATTGCCGAAAGAATCTGACTGAATCAAATGACCGGGTAACTGAGATGGACAGGTCATCATGGAAAAGTCAAAGGATAAATGGCTAAGTAAATGGTGCCGGAATATGGAGTTAGAGGGAACTCACATTCGTGAATATGATTTTGTGGAGAATGCTTAGATGGACTCTAAGATTTTCAAACGATGGACAAGCTAACCGGGAACTGAAACCGAAAGTTCCATGAATGGATTTGGAAAAAAAAAATCTAAATAAGACTTACATGTTAACAAGTGTCGTTTTAAGCAAGTTTGGATATAGAGAACTGGACAATGGATTTTTCAAGGGGACTAAGCTCGATCGTCATAGTAGACTCGTGCGGTTAAAGAGTTGAGATTATCAGAACAAGAAATTAGAAGTCAGTTGCACTTGCCAAACACTAGTTGGGTGATCAAGAAACTACTCGGAGGTACCAGATGCTATGGATGATGGGTTGTGGTCGAAGTGACGACCTTAGTCTTGATGATCGATTCCTTTCATGCGAAAAGAAGGTACGGAAGCAGTACTTGAGATGGCAAATAGTTAGGAAGGCTGTTATGTGAGACTACCAAAGTATGATGGCTGTTTTCAGTTTCCTAGAGTACACCCTACACCCCCATATTGGCCAACACATGAGGTTTACAAGAGAGATCAAGTTGAGGATATCAATACACCTCAGGAGAGGATGTTTGGTGAGTTCTACTAAAAGATTGATGCAATATACTTTCTTCTCAACAACAACATTGGATAGTTAAGAAAATATATAGAAGATCTCCAGCTGAAAGTGGATTACACACATGAGATCATTCAGAGACAGCAAGACCACATACCAAAGGAGAAGAAGCCACCAAAAGCTTTGTAGGCACCTTGTTAGAGATGAGCAGAGAAGATGTTGATAATTGTTTTCAAACATGTATTCCATTACCTCAATAATAGCCAAAAACCTTCAAAACATCGAGCTAAAGACTATAAACAAGCGCTTCATGGGAGGCAAACTATTTAGTAAGATTTGAATTAGTTTTCATTTTTGTTTTTTTTTGTTGATTTTGGTATTTGTTTTATTTCACATTAAAAACAAAAGAACGAGGAACATAACTCGGCACAGAGCATTGACCGACACCTTATCAATATCGATCGACAAGGCATCACAAGCATCGATCGCCACTCCACTTTGTTAATCGACGCTCACCATCAGTGAGCAGGTATACCGATTTTCCTTGTTAAACTCGTCCTTCTAATTTATTTCCCACCAATCTTGGACTACATAACACTGGGGACAATGTGTTTAAGTGTGGGGAGGTATTACTGATATTGTGCTTTAATTTGAGCTTTAGTTTAATGTGTTTCTATTGATTTTTATAGAGTAAGAAGGGAATGATGACGAGCAAATGGAAAAGTGTGGGGAGTTGATATACTATGTATTTTACTCGTTTTCACCCATATTATATGTGCTTTCTAGATTCGATTTTATGTGTTTGGATTTTATTTTATAATCTTTTTACGTTCAAGTATGTTTTGGAGCAATGTGAAGTTTATTGATGAGGAAACATGTAGTTGTTGAAGAAATCAGAAGTTAAAGTCGAGATTCAGGAAGATTGTTGATCGACACTTCCTCCTTAGTGTCAGTTGACACACACGCGAGTAGACGGGCCGACTTTAGTCAAGACCGACTCAAGCCTAGAAGATCCACATAAACTACAAGACTACCCTTGGCCAACTTATACCTAGTATTTAAGTGTTTTACCATTTTTGGGCAACACATCAACTACAAATACCTTAAAATTTACCACAATTCTTAAAAGCTTTTTAGTTATTGTTTGGAGACAAGATCAAGAACTTCTTCATAGCTTTTGTATTGGAACTCCAGTTTTTCTACCTTATTGTATTTATGCATTCTATTTAGATTATTGTTATTCTTTACTTAATCATTTCTGAGTAGTTTCTTTTGTTAGATTTAGGGTTTTCATTAGGGTTTATATAAATTACTAAAACATAGAACTGCTAGAGTGAATATTTAGGATCATTTATTAGAACAAGACTTATTGCTTGTGTTATAGAGTAGCTAATTATAACCTTGAACTTAGGATACTGATAAATATGACAACAAGTCCATTTTCTGACATCAATTCTACTGAGCTAGGTTGTTAGATACATGCGAGAGATGGTCTAAATTAACTTAGTGAGCATATCGATTAACACGTTAATGCTTGCCTAAGGAAGCATCGATCGACACTCGCTCTATAGTATCGATCAACACTCGCTCCTTGTTGGCATACAAAGGCTAGAACAAAGACTTAATCATTTGATTAGACTCCCACTGAGAGCTAGATATCTTACTATTACATTCAAGTTCTAGGATGGTTTATCACACACCCTTAGCATCTATACATCATATTTGTATTGACTGAAATCCTAAGTCTAGCTATTTTAGAATATCGTTTACAAACCAACTGCTTTACTTTTTATCTAGTATTTACTAATTTATTAATATCAGCGTAGCTTAATCTTAATATCATTAGTCTATTGTGTGTCCACGCTCCTTGTAGATTTGATCCCTAAGTACTACAACTTGATCTCTAATTTGAGAGAGAAAGTTTCTGTAGGGTAATTTGAGCTAATCACTTAGTATCATGTGTGATTAATGTGCTCCTTTCTCCCATCCTAACAAACTCTAAAAACTCATGACCTTTGATTTGTCAGATCCATGTACAAGCTTAACAGATAGAGGGAATGTGTCCAACAAAAATGCATATAATTTTCATTAATAATGGACTTTCACTTAGTAAAAATACAATCATCTCGACCTGAAACTATTTTCTCTACCTTAAAACACGTCTTTCATGCTCTACATACAGCAATAACACGAGTTGTAACTGACAAGCTTAAGAGAACGGTAAGATATCCCCCCCCCATGCTAAACAAAATGATATGTCTCTTTGAAACCAATAAAACCACAAAAAGAAACTCTGTCTATATGCATAACATCTCCTGAGCACCAACATTTATCAAAATTTCTCCGGCGCAATACAACGTCTATGAAAATGGTGAAAAAGCGGTGTTCTCAGGGAAAAGAAAAACTCACTACCAATTCTCAAACGCATGATGTGAAAGAAATACTACAAGATGTCACGTGTGCTACTTCTTCCTCGCGGTCACGAAAGAAATGAAAAGGTACCAAATACAATTAAAATTCAAACTTTAAGTAACAGGGCCTGTTCGTTTCACCATCCAAATGACTCATCTGGATGGAGATGAGAGTTTTTTTTTAGGCACTAAAAGTACAATCCATCTGGATGGCTCATCTGAATAACTTTAAAATTTTAGGCTTAATTTTAAAGTCCATCCAACTCAACTAATATGGACCATCTGGATGGAGATGGTTCTGTCAAAATGGTATAAATTCTATTATACCCCTTATACATTTAACAAATTATAAGCCTAAAGCTAATATCATTTTTCACTCACGAAAAATTACAAAACCGTATTTTCCTACTAAAATAAAAATACATTACTCCGCTAAAACCACAAAACATATTTTTCCGCCAAAAACGAAAAAAAAAAACATTTTTAAAAATAATCGCAAAAACGCATTTTTCCCGCCAAAAACCACAAAATATTTTTTTACCCCCAAAATCATAAAAATACGTTTTACCGCAAAACCGTAAAATGCGTTTTCCCCCAAAAACATGTTTTCCAGCCAAAACAGCAAAAACACGTTTTCTTGCAAAAACAGCAAAACACATTATCCCGTTAAAACCGCAAAAACGTGTTTTCTCGCAAAAACGT
Organism: Moricandia moricandioides; assembly: GCA_905132885.1. Classification (NCBI taxonomy): domain Eukaryota; kingdom Viridiplantae; phylum Streptophyta; class Magnoliopsida; order Brassicales; family Brassicaceae; genus Moricandia; species Moricandia moricandioides. The sequence continues at coordinate 67,905 of CAJHQQ010000220.1, read as the reverse complement.
GTTTTCCCGCCAAAACTGCAAAAACGAATTTTCTCACAAAAACCGCAAAAACGTTTTTTCTCGCCAAAACTGCAAAAATGCATTTTTTCGCCAAGACCGCAAAAACACGTTTTCCCGCCAAAATCGCAAAAACGCGTTTTCTCGCCAAAACCGCAAAAATGTGTTTTCCCGTCAAACCGCAAAAAACGAGTTTTCCCGCCAAAACCGCAAAAAAAAAGAGTTTTCTTGCCAAAACCGCAAAAACGAGTTTTCCCGCCAAAACCGCAAAAACTCGTTTTCTCATCAAAACCGCAAAAATGAGTTTTCCCGCCAAAACCGCAAAAAATATGTTTTCCCACCAAAACCGCAAAAATGAGTTTTCTTGCCAAAACCGGAAAAATGTGTTTTCCTGCCAAAACCGCAAAACGAGTTTTTCAGCCACAACGCGTTTTCCCGCCAAAACTGCGAAACGAGTTTTTCCGCTAAAACGCGTTTTCCCACCAAAACCCCAAAAATGAATTATCTTGCCAAAACCGCTAAAACACGTTTTCCCGCCAAAACCGCAAAAAAAAACGTGTTTTCCCCCCAAAACGTGTTTTCCCGTCGAAACCGCAAAAACGGGTTTTCCCGTCAAAACCGCAAAAACGCGTTTTCCCGTCAAAACCGCATAAATGAGTTTTCCCGCCAAAACCGCAAAGACGCGTTTTCCTGCCAAAACCGCAAAAACGCGTTTTCCCGCCAAAACCGCAAAAACGCGTTTTCCCGCCAAAACCGCAAAAACGAGTTTTCTTGCCAAAACCGCAAAAACGAGTTTTCTTGCCAAAACCGCAAAAATGAGTTTTTCTGCCAAAACCGCAAAAACGCATTTTCTCGTCCAAACCGCAAAAAAGAGTTTTCCTGCCAAAACCGCAAAAACGCGTTTTCCCGCCAAAACCGCAAAAATGCATTTTTCCGCAAAAACATGTTTTTCCGCCAAAACTGTAAAAACGCGTTTTTCCATTTGTTCAAATTATCACAAAACAGGAAGTATTCATTAATATATGAGTTTTGTAAAATTTGAATTTATTTCATATAAATAAAAATTCATATGAATTAAAAATTTATAAATGTCAAAATGCTAATTTTAAATTAATTTTTGTGTATATATATTTTAGACTAAATAATAAAAAATAGTTAGTTAAAATTAATATCAAACAAATGATTAAATCAAAATAGGGGTATATTTGTAATTTGTTTATTAAACTCATCTAGATGGAAATAGAAAAAAAGAAACGAACATAAAATCCATTCGGATGACTCATCTAGATAGCTTATCTAGATGGAGAAACGAACAACCCCTAAAATCTGGATGGATCATCTAGATGGATCACATAAATGGATCATCCGGATGGAAATGACAGATGGAGAAACGAACAGCCCCAAAGTATACTTACTCATATGTGTTTGCTGATATCTTCAGTAGCTGAAGATGAGGAAACCCAGACTTGGTTGCCTGACAAATAGCTAATTGTACTTCTACCAAGTTCCATGTTGGATCATCCCACCAGTAGTGCCCCTAAGGATGGTGAACAGGCCAATGGCCCATCTGATGCTGAGTAAACAATAACAAACACTCACACGGATGATGTGATCTTGACAAGCAAAGGAACTAGTGGAACTGGTAAGATGGAACATATTGAACCAGAACTTAAAGAAGTCAAAGATGGAAGCAAGGAGCAGCTTGAATCTGAGGAAACAAAGGAAAATGATCTAAACGTACCACTTGGTCCAATGACTAGGTCCAAGTAAACGAGATTAAAGCAAGCATTTCATCAACATCTACACGCTATCCAAGGCAGCCTAGAGTGTGCTTATCTAACCATATTGGTTGTAATTAATTCAAACCGCCTATATCATTCATCAAGAGAGTTGTTTTGACTTGCACTTTGTTCCTTGGTTTGGTTTTGTCCGATTGGATTTTTCCGAACAAGGTTTTTAATGAGGTTTTAACACAATACTTATACAAAGGCCTCTTGGTGAAACTAAGCTCATTTCTATCCTAATTTTCGTCCAAGAAGAGGAAGAGAGGAGCCTATTTTTGAATCTGAACTTAGTCTTTGTTATCTATTCAAGGGAGCCTTTAGTTTTAATTATTTTATGCGTTTCCAAGAAGATGTGCATGTACAGTCTTCTTCTCTTTACATTCTGGTCAAAATTTCAATAAGAACTATCAAACTCTTTTCTATTCAAAGCCTTCTATGAATCTTGTTTGATCAAAGCTTGTCTAGTCTATTTCTGATTCATCCTTACATTGCAAGCAATACCCTGATAGTCTGAGAGCCAATTCTGAATCTCTTAGAAGTATCAACTCAATCCACTACTTATTTCATCATAACAATCGTTGGAGAGCTTTCAGGGTGATGTGATCATGGACCGGATCACTAAGGAAGACAATGGGGAGAGTTTAGATGAGCAACATGAAGCCACAATGCATCAACCATTTGATGAAGATGCTCTAACCATTTATGAAGGTCCCATGACTCGTTCCAGAGTCAAGAAGCTTAAGGAGAATGTTGTTGGATTACTCACTTCACATCCACAACAAGAAGGTCTTGGACAAGGTTTGATCCGAGATGTCTTGATCACCATTCAAGCCATCTCTACACCAAACTGAGGTAGTGTCTAGGCAGACATGGAGTGCGTGCTCTTTTCCTTGCTTTTGGTTTTGTCCCACGAGGTTTTCTAGAAGGAAGGTTTTTAACGAGGCCACAACATGTCTACAAATCACCTAAGTGCTACACTCGGTCCAAGACTAATAGAAGTGCATTTTTATTTCATTTAACTTATAAACTATAGTTTTGCTTTCTTTCCTTTTTTGGTTCTTGGTCGAAAACCCTAGAGGCATGTCTCTGGTTTTCTTATTTAAAGGGTGCCTTATACCCTATTGTACTCATCCAATCTTTTCTATACAAGTTATTCATCTTTTGCGGCTCTCTCTCTCTCTAAAAGAAGTGTGCCGAGTCTGGTGTGTCATATCCAGAGCTTAAGGGTGTTTAGTTTGGTGTGTAATATCCAAACCATTCATCTAGGAGTATCAAGAGATCATCCATCCCTCTTGTGTCACCATCCATTCCACACGCCTTGAAGGACTTGAGTCTTTTGATTCGTTCTTGCAAGGATTATCCATTCCCATCAACCAAAGAGCATCCTAGGGACGCATCACAGGGACTTGAACCTCGCTCCTAGGATCATATCAAGGGGTATCAGAGCAAATCTCCATCAAAATGTTGTGTTTTTTGAATTCTGCAAATTTAGACTTCTCGTATTTTGTGATCGAATATATTCTAAAAGTTTAAATCTTGTTAGAATCGTGTTCATTTGGCTCTGATCTACCTAGAACAAGTACCGAAATGGCTAGATCAACTGCATTTGATTCAAAAAAATGCATAAAAAAAATTAGAGTTCTTCATGAAATTGGGATCAACCATTAAAGATGTTCACATAAACATAATCTAGATTCACTTCCATTGTTTTCTTTTCTATATTATGTTTATGTGAACATCTTTAATGGTTCAGTGTGTGGAATGTTTTCAAAACCATTGGAGAAGAAAACAATCAGAACAATTGAATGTATCAACTACTGTTCGATGCTTTGACCACACGGATGACCACATTGATGGATCAGAGACTAGAGAACTTCAGGTTGAGGTTGCGCATTCAGATTGTGCGAGACCAGGAGGATTTCAAACTAGTATGCTACAGAAAGCTACTACAGTCGTACCAACCGATCCAATGGCTCTAGAAGAAGAATACAAGACAAAGGATATAAACCACAAACCAATGATTCTCTGGGTGGTTTGAAACAAAAGATTCTTGAGTTTAAAGGCACTACTGATTCAAAAGAGCATCTAGAATGAGAAAAGAAGATTGAACTTGTGTTCGGTTTCAGTGATTACACCCAAGAGTACAAACTGAAGCTTGCTCCTAATGAATTTAAGGACTATACTCTAAGTTTGTGGGATAATCTAGTGTTCGGCTCAAAATCGGTCATTGCAAAATCAACGGCTAAAATCTGACGTGAAATTGTGCCTGAAGCAAATACAAGCTGAAAATGTTAGAGAAAGTATACGACATAAGCCAAACCTCTTTGCATAAGGATACAAGAAAAAAATTCGTAAATTTAATCCTAAAAAGGGAATAAAAGAATTTTTATCCAAATATGAAATAATCGGAAAAACGTTCTTGCAGAAGGAGATGACAAATTTTACAAAACAGTCATTCGTTGTTGGGGTCAAAAGCGGTCACAATATTGGGGTAAAAAATGGTCACGATAGAATCGATGCATAAAAGTTACCGCGGAAATCTTATCTTTCTTTCGAGTAAAAGAAAGCAAGAAATCATCGTACCCGAACTCCTCATGGCCCGACCCGTCTCGTCCCGGCCAACGAGTCAAGACGTATGATCGAAGGAACAAACACATATTCCCTAAGACTAGAAACCCATGGGAGACTAGACACGCAACGTCTAGTCGCCCATGGTCGACTGGACCGTATCCTCTTCATCACTCTCTCCTTTGAACCTTGACTAGGCTGTTTCTTGTTTCGTATCGATTGGTGTTTCCGTTAAAGTTTTACGCTAAAAATTGCAAAGACTTGTTTTCTCGTAAAACTTAAAGTCAATTGTATAAAATGATAACGGTTAACTTAAACACCAATGTTATCTCGACTATATGATTGGTTTATTATTTTGTCGAGACATCATCGTGTAATCATATGAAGGACGATTCTCCGAAAGAAATCTTAAAAATTGCTTAAATCGCAAAACGGCCCGAAGGGGTCGAAAACACGATAAAAGCCCTCGTACGGTTTTAGACCAGAATGAGGACAACTATAATAAAGGCCTACCGGATATACGCAGAACATAAATGGAAAAGAAAAAAATTGTCAAGTTCTGAGATAATTTTGGAAAATCGAGAAGATAAGGAAGTTTTCCACGGAAGGATAAACTCGAATAGGGGGCATGAAAGGAAAGACGACCGACCTTGGAGACCTATATAAGAGAATAAAGGGAGATATAAATTGAAAGACGACCAACCTACCTCAAGGATAGTAGGGTTTCTTTTCCTTCGTTCACTATGGCATAATATTAGCTATTTATTATTTTAAAAGGTGTTTGTTAGAATATTGTTGTGTCCGATGAATTTCTTTGTTTCTGTGACAATATGTCCTGCGGACCTAGGCTCACAGACCTGCATGGCACCGACCCTAACCCTGCACCATGGGAGGAAACGCCTCCACATCCACCGGTAGGTTATTGATTCGCTTTGGGTTCTACTAATGCCAAGCGCACCAATAACCCTACTGGTGGATGTGGAGGTGTTTCCTCCTATGGTGAGGGGTTAAGGTTGATGCGCTGCAGCGCCAGATGGGTCTCACGAGGCAGGTTGTTACAAAATAAGTCAACTTTTTGTGTAACAAACCATTCCGTGGGGCCCAGCTTGCGCTGCAGCGCATCGACCCTAACCCCTCCCTTGTGGTACAACCTTCCCTCTGGGGTCTCGGCTCACAAATAGGTTATTGGTGCACTTGGCGTTACTCGAACCCAAGACCTCACCCTTTGACAACCCTCCCACGCGACAAGATGTCACCAATTGATCTGCAACTCAATTGGTGACAACTTATCCAGTGGGAGAGTTGTTAAAGGGTAAGATCTTGGGTTCGAGTAATGCCAAACGAACCAATAACCTACCGGTGGATGTGGAGGCGTTTCCTCCCACGGTGAAGGGTTATGGTCGATGCACTGCAGCGCCAGATGAGTCCCACGGGGCGGGTTGTTACAGTTTCATTATTTGATTTGTTAGAACAAATAAATGGTAAACTTCAAAGAGTTAGATTTGCTAGGTGAAACTTATTTTGTGTGTGTGGTTATAGTAAAATAAAAATCAGCGTTTCTGCAAATTATAATCTTGAAGAAAAATATGATCATTCTGAGTATGAGAGCCTTTTGATGCCTTGCTGTGGAATGTACAGTTAAGATGTAAAGAATCAAATTGATGTGAGTGTAAATATCTTTCACGGTAAACTTATAGTTAATTACAATATGGGGTCCAAGCACATCAGTATCTTCAAATTATAACTAGTTGATCATTACGGATCCACCCAGATCATACGTGATCTACCAAATATAACTTAATACAAAAAAGAGTTTGTAGAAGATCCGATTGTATTTGACTCGTTCTTCTATGTTGTAGCACGATCTCTAACTCTCTCTTGTGTATTCACTCTCTCTCGGGTTCTCTCACTGATGATCAGTTCGCGACTCCGATCACACATAAGTTCACTCAAGAAAGAAGAAAAAAGAACACAATGCAAGTTTTAGAGTTCCCCGTCAATCTATGGGTACATCTCCTTCACGATCGAAACCTGGTAATTCACTATATTTTTTAGTTAAGAACGCTTTTTTCTTAGCTACAATAATGGTGATTCTCTTCTATCTCTATGTTGCAGGTTTTATAAGAGAAGACGAAGGCCGTTTCAGGTTGTTACATGGGTGTTGATCGTCTACAACTTAGGGATCGAATCCATAGAGACTCCAGGATTGCACAATAGACTTATTGCTTTCGAATTAAAGCTAGATGAATTATAATAATAATAATAAAAGTGATTTCCAGAATGATTTGGTTTGTGAGGATTAAATCAAAAGATTAGACTTAGGGGAAATTCTCAGGTAAGATTAGATAATGCAAATTAATAGATTGCTAGGGTTTTAATTAAGCACCCTTCTCGAACTCAAACCTTAGGGTTTAGGAGATCGCTCTCGCACATCTCAACTGAGTGTCGACCGATGTCCGTATGGTGGTATCGATCGGCGCTCATTCTAGACAGTATTGGTTTTGCGGTGTTATAGGTTCTTTATACTTCCAATTCAACTTTCGTTTGTTTCCGGTTATTTAGATTGTTTAAGATAGGTTCCAGGTTATAACCGAACTCTCGCTTGCGCTATAGAACCCTAATTTCTGAGATTGAGGTGATCAAGTTCAACTTAGCATTAAGAACAAGTTAAACAAAGAACCAAAATGATTACTCTAACAATTCTATAAAATCAGCAATAAATTATTACCATTGAATAACCCTAAATCTAACAATGAATTACTCATACATAGCAATAAATAACATGATTAAAGTCTGAATAAATTGCATAGAATAAACTGAGAAAAAAGATAAGGAGTTCAAAATCTTCTCTTTAATGATGACCAGATCTCTATCTCCAATATATGTAGCAAGGTGTTCTAAATCGTAATTCTAAAACTCTTGTGTAACTTAGAAGACAACTCTTTCTTTGGCCTCCTAGGCTTAGGTTAAAACAAAGATAGAAAACCATAATAAATAGTCTAAATTTCGGCCAGGGACTTGTCTTGCAAATGATGGAACTTCTGGGAAAAACTTGTAATTTCGGAAACCTTCAATAATCTCGCAGTCGACTTGGCTGTCAATCGACGCACAGTGTGTGACGAGATCGATGGTACACGCGTAAACTGGATCCGACTCTGAATATCTGCTGAGCATCCTAAATGCTCCAAAATAGCCCAAATGCTCTAATTACTTCCAATGAGTACCTAGACCTGTAAATACTTTTAAATAATATCAAATGCATATAAAAGACTCTAAAATATTCTATATATCATAGGTGGAATAGGTAAAATCGATGGCATATCAACTCGCCCAGACTTAACATTTTGCTTGTCCTCAAGCAAACAAAGCCTGTGAAAGAGGTTTTGAAAAGTGGAGATTCACATAATGTTTAAGTATAACTATCACCCTACTTTGTTGCAACCACATCCTATCAATTCAATCACAAAGGAATTTTATATACCCTATTTAAGTATAGCAACCAATTCTATTCTACCAGCAACTTAGCAAATACTAGTTTGACTCACGCCTCTACTGATATCATTTCTTTGCATGAAAACTGCAGGCTTTGCCCTGGGAATATCGATCAAAGAACACATGGATTCTTACCCCTGCAATTCTGGACAACAATGCACAAAGTGTTCTCTGATCCCTTTCTTCCCTTTTTTTCTCTCTTCTCTGAATATTTTTGGATCTCAAACATAATAGACAATGATGATGATACAGTCCATCTTGCCATTTCATTTTTGATTTTTTTTAGCAAAGTTGTAGGCGAATAGTGGAGTCATCAGTAATGTATTTATCCCTCACTTCCAACAATATGTTATTGTTCCTCCAAATTAGAATAATGGGGTCATCGGTAATGTAACTACCCCTCTGCATCTCTGGAACTCATCTCAATCTTTTAAGCTTTTAGGTAGATGCTGAAGAGAGAGAGTAGAGAACCAGAGGTGCAATGACTTGTTTCTATAGACTTACGGAAGGAATCTGATCCAGTGTATACCAAGCCCCAAAGTAAACAAATAATATCAGGATTAGTGTTTCAAATCAGCTTCGGTTCATTCAAACTTTTTAAGCAAGTGTGATATAGTGGCAGGATGATCCACTTTGGTATCTCTAGTAATCTCTACAAACAACCTTCTAAGAATGGTTCTAAAGTGTTGTTAGTCAATAATAAATCTTGATCATAGTCTTCTTGACTCAAATTTTTTTTTTTGAAAAACTTATATAATTATAGAAATAAAACTCAAAAACAAATGAATAGCATTAGCGAACCTCCCCCAGACTTAAATTACATTGTCCCCAGTGTAATGCGTCCTGGATTGGTTTAGGAAAAGTTAAATCATAAGGAAACAGTGTTAGAGACAGTTGAATATATCAAACTCCGAAAGGAGTATCGATCGATTGTTATGGGTGTGTCGACCGATGGTAAACTATCACCATCGACCAATGGTGAACTGATGGTGTCGATTGATGGTGGATTCAAACAGTCTGTTGTACTTTTTTGTTAATTCGACATAGATCAATAGCAACACAACGTCGCCAATCGATGCTATGCTAAAAGACTGAAATCGTGTGTGCCTACTCTCCAATCTGATCATCTCTCTTTGGTTAGCTCTGTTAGACACTCAAACACACCTCAAAACAACCAGACATCAATAAATAAATGAGGCTAAATCTAAAAGGCAACAAAATAAAATAAAATAAGTAGGAAGGTAACTCTGAAAATGAAATAAGAGACGACGGAGCAACAAAGGAGACTACACCTCGTCTGAGGTATCCATATATGGCTGTGGTGCGGCTCCCGGTGGCGATCGCACTCTGGTCCTGGTAAGGATGAAACACTGGCACCTAGACATCGTCACCCTGGCCCATATCGCAAGAAGTGAGTCCACTACGACTTGCTGGAAAACACCATGGTCGTGAATAGGGATCTATGGGATCTTAGGGAAAGTTGGGAGAGGTGGAGGTGGCTGTGCTGGCTCGTCTTCTGCTGCTGCTACCGGATGGGCTGGTCCGAGGCCTCCACTGAAACGTACCCTGAGAGGTGCTGTGTGGAGGTGCTTTTTAGCTGGTCGGAAGGCGAGGCGCTCGTGATCATCAGCAAAGTCTGTCACCTCTCGCATTGGAAGCTTTATCATCCTAGGCCCCTTGTTATCCCCAAAAGACCAGTAGCGTCCCTCCTTCAGCCACTGAGTCCTCGTCAAATGCCCCTCGTCCATGTACCGTAACTCCCTCTCTAGTGAGGCTCCCTCTCTAGTGAGGCTCCCTCAAAGCTGATGCCAAGAAAGCTGAATAGATGCGTCAAGAGGCTCCCAATCGTCTCCTTCTTCCAGCCAACCCTTAAAGGGTTTGTCCTTGAGGGTCGCCAAGTGCTCAGCGAAGATAGCCCCCAATTTCACCCACTGATCGCTCACTAGTGGTGGGAAGACCTCGTCATCGAGCCCAACCAAGTCTCTAACGGAGTAATACATCAGTGTGAGCTCCTGAACCCTAACCTTGTTGGGCTACATCTTGCACAGAAGAGTGTTGGCAAGGACCTTCAAGAAGTAGCGCAGGGTGGGGTGATGGACGTCTGTCTAAGTAGCTGTGCCGGAGTCGAAGTGGCATGTCGTGATGAGGCCCCAAAAGGTTGGCTGACCAGGGAAAGGAGCGACTGTGCAGGCAAGAGTACCAACATCGAACCCATAGATCTCACATAGCTGCGGAATGGTGATCCGGTACCTGATGCCTCTGATGAGAAAAGTCAAGGTAACCTCATTCACCACCTTTACTCGAGGGCTCTTATAGAGCACCTGAGCCGTGGAGGTGCACTATCGGACCAGGTCGGGGTAGAGAGGATATGGCTTAGTAGCCATGGTGCCCAGTCCTAGCTCCTGTATCATCTGCCTGAAGTCTGTCAGGAGCCCCATCTTCTTCAAGGTGCGTCTATCGACGAACTTGAAGGGCTCAATAGAAACGCTTTGCCAAGCGTTGTAGTAGAGGCTGTCAAAATCGTCCCACTCCTCGCACACTGGAAGATGGGTGCATTCCCTTGATGCTACAGCTTTTCGAGGGTTAGGGTAGTCCTCGAATGTCACTATTAAGCTTTTGTCTTCCTTTGGCCAAGGGGATTGGCATGAAGGACCCCGTGGCGGAGCACTAGAGCTACCAGTCTCGTATCGCGCTTTGGTTCGCCTCTCTTCCATCTCCATTTAATAAATAAAGCCAAGAATCAGAATCGATGTCGAGATAAAAAGAACAACCATCGATCGATGGCGCCTCATGGGCATCGATCGATGGTTCATTGCGAACCATGGGGTTCGAAATCCAAATAATAAACTCAAATCGTGCAAATCAAATGTAAATGTGGTAGATAGTTCCTAATCTAGTACTCCATTACCCTAAATCATCCGAAATTCCAAGCTAAACCACAAAAGATTTGATATTTCTTCAAACCCTAAATAGTTCCCTAAACTAAGAGACTTAGAGAACATACCTTGATTATTGGTTGATTTAGTAAACTAAACAGGTAGAAAGGGTCTGAAGAGATGAAAGAAATTATTCAAGGAAAAACTCCAATTAAACTCCCTGATCCCGGTAGTTTCTTTTTGGATTGCACTATTAGCGATGAGAGATTTCAAAGATCCATGGGATTTAGGCTCTAGTGTCAACCTGATGCCTTATTCTGTTGCAGTCGCTCTTGGGATAACACAATTTCAATCAAACCACTTCCAGCCTGTCTTAAATATGCTTTCCTTTACGAAAATTCCTATCCTGTCATCGTAAATGCAAACATGAGTAGAGGAGAACAAACACTGTTGCTGAATAAACTTTGGAAGCACCGCAAGGCTCTCGGTTATTCGTTAGATGCCATCCCAGGAATTTCCCCTGCTTTATGCATGCATAGGATACACCTTGATGATGAATCAAAATCTTCCATCGAGCATCAGAGAAGATTGAATCCTAATCTGAATGAAGTAGTTAAGAAGGCAATCATGAAACTTTTAGAAGCAGACGTCATTTATCCGATCTCAGACAACAACTTGGTCAGCCCGGTTCATGTTGTCCCAAATAAAGGAGGAATTACTGTGGTAAAGAATGACAAAGATGAATTGATCCCTACCAGAATTGTCACTGGACACATAATGTGTATCGATTACAGAAAACTAAATGCTTCCACATGAAAGGATCATTTCCATACCCTTTATCGATCAGATGTTAGACAGGCTCTCAAGCCACGAATACTATGGTTTTCCCTGGTCCGAATTTCAAATAGTGTCTCGATAACCTGTGTAAGGTATTAGCTAGATGCTAAGAGAAAAATCTAGTTTTGAACTGGGAAAAAGGCCATTTCATGGTTAACAGCGGAATTGTCTTTGGACACAAAGTCTCAGCAAGTCGGGATAAAGTTGGACAAAGTAAAGATTGACGTAATGAAAAAACTGCCGCCACCCACTAATGTCAAATATGTTAGAAGCTTCCTAGGAAATGCTAGATTCTAGAGGCGATTCATAAAAGATTTTAGCAAAATCGCTAGACCCCTCACTACACTTATGTATATAGAGGTGAAATTCGATTTTATGCCTGAATGTCACGAGGCCTTTGAAAAAATCAAATCAGCGCTCAAATCCGCCCCTATCGTCCAAGCACCAGACTGAGATCTGCCATTCGAAATTATGTGCGACGCCAGCAATTTTGCTATAGGTGTGGTACTTGGACAAACGAAAGATAAGAAGTTGCATGCTATACTACACTAGCAGAACTCTAGACGATTCACAACATAATTATGCGACAACGGAAAAAGAATTATTGGCTGTAGTATTTGCCATCGAAAAATTCCGATCTTATCTAGTCGGTTCAAAAGTAGTAGTCCACACCGACCAGCGGCACTGAAATACTTAGGAACAAAAAGGACGCTAAGCCGAGACTTTTACGATCGATTCTCCTTCTCCAAGAATTTGACATAGAAGTCAAAGATAAGAAAGGAGTAGAAAATGGAGTCGCATATCACTTATCACAAATTAGTGTAGACGACGACAATCCTATATATGTTTTCTTACCCACAGAAAATGTCTACTTAGCCGAATCGACTTTCGTCAGTAGTGTTAGTTCGGCGCATGAAGCGGAATCGATCGACGAGACATTAATACCATCGAACGATTGTATCCATAAAGCATTGATCGATCTTTTCCATCCGCGGTCGATCGACAATGCATTTGAAAAGGACGATGAAGTAATCATTCCACTGGATATCAACATCAGTTGTAATCCTTCTACCCTAAATGATGATTGATATACTATGGATTTTACCTATTTTACCTATGATATATATAGTATGTTTAGAGTCTTTTATATGCATTTGATATTGTTTTAGAGTATTTACAGGTCTACGTACTTAATGGAAGCAATTGGAACTTTTGGACTATTTTTGAGCAAATAGGATTGCCCAGCAGAAACTCAGAGTCGGACCCAGATTTATGAATGGACCATCGATCGACGTCACACACTGAGGAGCCATAAAAGTTCCATCAGAGTTTTAGAGTTGGAACACATTGATACTTCTATTGGAGAGAAAGATCTGATCATCATTACAGAGAAGATCTTGAACTCCTTATCTTTATACTCAGTTTATTCTATGCAATTTATTTAGAATTTATTCATGTTCTTTATTGATATGTCTGAGTAGTTCTCTATTAGATTTAGGGTTATTCAATGGTAGTAATGTATTTCTGGTTATATAGCACAAGCGATAGCCTGGTTATAACCTGGAACCTATCTTAAGCAATCTAAATAACTTGTAACAAACAAGAGTTGAACTAGAAGTTTAGAGAATTAATTAAACCGTGAAACCAATATTGTTTAGAATGAGCATCGATTGATCCCGTATTACTGCAATCGATTGACGCTAAGTCGAGATGCACGAGAGTGATCTCCTAAACCCTGAGGTTTGAATTCATAATGACACTTAGTAAAACCCTAGAAATTTATTAGTTTGCATTATCTAAATATACCTAAGAATTTTCCCGAAGTCTAATCTCTAAATTTAAATCCTTATAAACCAAATCAATCTTAAAATCGCTTTTATTGTTATTGTCATAATTCATCTAGTCTTAATTCGAAAACAATAAGTCTATTGCGCAATCTTAGAGTCTCTATGGATTCGATCCCTAAGAATTACACTGAACCTCTTAATTGAGAGAGTAAAGTGGTAATATAAGGTTAATTTGAAAATGAAAATAAACCCCACATCAACGATCCTCCCGGAAACAGACGTTCGAGTCGTGAGGTATGTGCACTAAACACCACCGATGGACCTTGGTATGCAGATATAGTAAACTATCTTATAGAACCCAAACTTTTCCCAAGATATCATAAAAAGAAATTCTTGAGAGAAATCCGGAGATATCACTGGGATGAACCTTATCTTTACAAACATTGTTCTGACGGCATATATAGACGATGTGTTGCCGAAAGCAAAACTCCAGAAATTTTATACTATTGTCATGGATCTGATTACGCCGCACATTTCGTTAGTTTTAAGAAAGTGTCAAAAATCCTACAAGCAGGTTTATGGTGGCCAACTATCTTTCGAGATGCTCAAGCCTATGTAGCGATATGCGATCCCTGCCAAAGAAGAGGAAAAATTAGCAAGAGAAACAAGATGGAACAAAATTTCATACTTGAAGTTGAAGTATTTGATTGCTGGGTCATCGATTTCATGGGTCCTTTCCCTTCTTCGCATGGAAATAAATACATCCTTGTCACTGTAGACTATATCTCTAAATGGGTAGAAGCAATAGAAACTCCGAAAAATGATGTTGTCGTAGTCATTAAACTCTTCAAGGGTATTATTTTTCCCATATTTGGAGTTCTACGAATCGTAATAAGCGATGGAGGTACCCACTTCATTAACAAAGTGTTCAAAAAACTACTCAAGAAACATGGAGTCCACCATTGAGTAGCTACACCCTGTCATCCTCAGACCAGCGGACAAGTAGAAGTATCCAACCGTCAGATCAATGAAATCCTAGAAAAGACGGTAGGATCAACCCGTAAAGATTGGTCTTTGAAATTAGATTATGCGCTTTGGGCATACCGAACAACATTTAAAACACCATTAGGAACTATCCCATTCCACTTATCTATGGAAAATCCTACAATCTCCCTGTAGAATTAGCGCATAAAGCCAAATGGGCCATAAAAAAAAGATAAACTTTGATGCTAAATCTGGAGCAGAAAAGAGATTAATTCAGCTAAATGAGCTCGACGAAATCAGATATCGCGCCTACGAAAACTCGAAATTGTATAAGGAAAGAACAAAAGACTATCATGAAAAGAAAACTATTTCACGTCATTTCGAACCAAACGATCAAGTACTCCTGTATAACTTCCTGGAAAATTACGTTCTCGGTGGTCTAGACCCTTCACCATCAAAGAAGTTACAACTTAAGGGACAGTTATCCTATTTAATTCTAAAGGAGAAGATTTCATGGTGAATGGGCAAAAAATGAAACATTATTGAGCTAGAGGTGAAATCCCGCAAACTCAGACCGCACGTCTAGAGGTGCCTATTCCCGAATGATAAGCCCATTTCCCATCAAGCTAACGACTTTAAACAAGCGCTGAGTGGGAACAACCCACTAAATTACTAATAAAATTACATATATATATAATAATAAAAACACAAAACAAAAGAAGAATTTATATATTAGAAATAATTAATTAATTAAAAACAAATATATAATAATTATCTATTATTTATGCAATTACAAAAATCTTAACTGAAAAAGGAGTCACCGAGCAGACCATCGACCGATGCCCCTCAATTGTCATCGATCGACGGTCATGCGTCGAGTAGGTTAACTTGACGCAACCCCGATTCATAAAACACTTTTCTCAAAACCACCAAAACACACACACACGATTTTCACACCTGATTTCTCTACCAAATTTTGGCCGATTTTGCTCGTTTTTGAGTCCAAACTACACGATTTCTGCTCTCTCTACCTATTTAGCTCTTTAAATCACTCAATCTTCAAGGTATGTTCTCCAAATCAGTTTAGGGAACTTTTAGGGTTTGAAGAAAAATCTATTTTTTGTGGCTTAACTAGGAATGTAGCTCGATTTAGGGTGTTGGAGTACAATATTAGGGACTATATATCGTCTTTACACATGACTTGCACGATTTGATTTGATTATTTTTGATCTAGTGAACACTGATCCGAGATACAGCATTGATCGATGCCCATGAGTCGACATCAATCCACCGCCATTAGGTTATGTCGATCGGCGCCCATGCGGTACCATCGATCGACGGCTGATCCATTCGTTTCGACATCGATTCTTATTTGTGATTTTTTGATTATATGCAGATGGAAGAGAGGAGAATTAAGGCACGTTACGAGGTTTTAGCTCCAGTGCTCCACCACGGGGCCCTCCATGTCGAGACCCTTTGCCCAAAGAAGAGGAGGCTCTACTTGTTACATTTGAGGACTATCCTGATCCTCGAAGAGCGGTGCAATTGAGAAACTGCATACACCATCCCCTAAGAGAGGAGTGGGACGACTTCTACAGCCTCCATTACAACGCCTGGCAGGGCGTCACCATCGAGCCAACCAAGTCCGCTGAAAAGCAAACCTTGAAGAAACTGGGGCTCTACACCGACTTCAGACAGATGGTGCAGGAGCATAGGTTGGGCACCATGGCTACTAAGCCATATCCTCTATACCCCGACCTGGTGCGGCAATGTATCTCCACAGCTCAGGTGCTCTACAAGATCCCCAGAGTGAAGGTGGCGCATGAGGCCACCCTGACCTTCTTCATCAGAGGCATCCGGTACAGGATTCCCATCTCGCAGCTGTGTGAACTCTACGGCTTCGACATTTGTGCCAGCGCCTGATCGGTCGCTGCTTTCCCTGGCCTACCTACTTTCTGGGGCCTCATTGGGACTGGCCACTTCGACTCTGGCTCAGCCACCCAGACGGACGTCTGTCACCCGATGCTGCGCTACTTCTTGAAGGTCCTTGCTAACACCCTGTTATGCAAGATGGAACCTAACAAGGTTCGGGTCCAGGAGCTTACATTGCTATACTATTCCGCCAGGTAATTAGTTCAGCTTGACGATGAGCTTTTTCCTCCACTGATGACCGATTAACAGGTGAACATAGGGGCTATATTTGCAGAGCACCTGGTGACCCTGGAGGACAAACCCTTCAAGGGTACTGCCCCGAAGAGTGAGACGATAGGGAGCCTCTTGACACCCATCTTCAGCATTCTGGGTATTAGCTTAGAGGGAGGTTCGGTGGAGAGAGGATTGTGTTTCATGGATGAGGGTCACCTGACGAGGACCCAATGGGTGAAAGAGGGACGCTTTTGGTCCTTTGTGGATGACGTGGGACCGAAGATTATAGCACTTCCACTGCGAGATGTAACAGACTTCTCTGAAGATCTACAGCGCCTCGCATTCCACCCAGCTGAGCACCACATCCACACGCGCCCCTCAAAGTATGACGGAAAGGAGGCCTCCGCCAACAATTTTCCTCTCTAAACACATTGATATTTTGGAGGAAACCTTAAATCGTTAGTATTTTAATCTTTCTTTCTTGAGTTTATTGAGTCTATTTCATCTTCTTAACATGATTAGTCTTGAATATATCATGGGTTTAAGCTTAATTATGAAGATTCGTGAGTAGACTCTTCTTGGATTCAAGGGTTAGGGTGATTAGAGTGATTAAGTGAAGATCTAGGGTATTTAATGTTTGGTTTATATGTTTCCTTGCTTATTGAGTGTGTTCAGTGATATATTAGTCTTGATCTCTCTAATCTTGATCTCTAGAAATTTCATGCCCCAAAGGTGTTTGATGAAATGTCTGAACCAACTTAACTTTGCGCTAGCTTGATTAACCAAAGACATTTGATGTTGGGATTGCTAGATAGTTATCAGACTTGATTTAAATGCATGTTTGAGTGTGTTAAGCCAAAGAAATTTGATGTTTAATGCATAATGACATAGGGACTTGTATCTTTACAAAGAACTTGTCTAATGTTGTGATCTAAATTTAAGGGAACCTATTGATAACTTTCCACTTTAGATTGGTACTTAATAACTTGAAGTCAAATGCCTATACTCATGAGTCCTAATTCTCTATTTGACTGAAAGCTTTAGTTATTTTCATTGCTTGTTCTTGTTACTTGTTTTGAATCATCACTACACCGAATCCATTTTGATTAAGCCTTTGACTTGTATTCTCTTTGCATTATGAACACTTAGGATTGGATTGAAACTCATCTATACTACTTTGATCTTAGGATTGTGAAATATTCTTTATCAAATTTGGCAACGCTGTCAGTTGTAAGTTGATTTTGACAATGGGATTTAGTCATTGCTTGAGACTAAGTCTTCTTATCTTTTATTTGTATACTGATACTCTTTCTTCATCTCTCTTTAAATGATAGGTGAATGAAATTGAGGAGTATAGGACCATCAAACCTTGTTCCAAGAGTAGACAACATAAGTGCTTTAAAGAGAGAGTAAGCAAGAAAGAGAAGCAAAGTGCGACTGACTCATTTGGAAAGATTGTAAGATGGATGAAAATCAGAATCAACCTCATCAAGAAGATGTCAATGGATCTAAAAACCATGGACACAACCCTCAAGGAGTTACTCCAGAGAGAGTTCAAGATGAAAATGGCTAAGAAACTGCAAACCTTAGGCCACAACACCCTCCACGCCAAGCTAGACCGATCGGTACATATGACCAGCCTAATATCCATGGGAATAGGGCGGGTATTCGGCCTCCAGCTGTGGAGAACAGTAACCTCGAGATAAAGTTTAGCTTGATCATATGATCCAGAGCACCAAGTACCATGGGCTGGCTTTGGAGGATCCTTTGGATTATTTGGATAATTTTGACAAGTTGTGTGGCCCAGTGAAGATTAACGGCATTTCTGAAGATGCTTTTAATTTGAGGTTATTCCCTTTTGTCGTTGGGAGACAAAGCTCATACATGGGAGAAAAACTTACCAAGATCATCTATTGAAACATGGAATGATTGCAAAAAAAAAGAAGCTTTTTCTACAAGTTTTCTCAATCTCAAGAACCGCCAAGCTCCGGAATGCAATCTCAGAGTTTCAGCAGAAGAATCTAGAAGGATTGGCCAAAGCTTGGGAAAGGTTTAAAGGATTCTTGTCACAATGCCCTCACCATGGTTTCATTAATGAGAGTCTACTAAGTAATTTCTACAGAGGAGCTTTTCCTAAGTATCAAATCATGTTGGACATTGCTAACAATGGTTTCTTCTTATGTATAACTGCACAAGATTGTAAGGAACTTGTCGAGAACGTGGCTCAAAGTGACTCAGTGTACATTGATGATTGTGACAGATAAAATTGAGGTGGAGGTTGTGATGACTCCTTCACCAAGAAAGAGTTGAAGTCTCTCCAAGACAAGTTGGACATGCTCCTCTTCGATAGGGCAAAACAAGAGAAGGTGAACTTTGTTGGTAAACAGATCCAATAGGAATATTTTGAGGTTAATGAAGTTGAAGGTTTGGAAGGACAACAAGAGTTGTGCTTCATCAATGCAATTGGTCAATGGTAAAGAGGGAACCTAACTTTCAGTACCAAAACTCATTTCAGAACAAGCCTCAATATAAAACACCTACCAGCAAAAACCCTTTTATTACAACCACCAAGGTGGCTATCAAACCAAGCAAACCTATACTCCAGGTTTCCCTTCTAAAGGAAATTAGTCTACTCAAGCTCAAGGAATTTCCTCATAAGTTCAGCCCAAAGATAAAAGTGTGGAATCAATGTTGAAGCATCTATTAGAATCTCAAGCAAGAAATGAAAAGAATATTGGAGATGAATTGAAGAACATCCACACAAAGATTGATGGAAGCTACAATAATGTCAACAACAAGTTCAAAGCTTTAGAGAATCGGTTTGCCCCCATGAGTTCAAGTTCTAAGCGCCCAATGGGATCTTTACTAAGGAAATCAGAGCAGAACACAAAAGAGTATTGCAATGCCATCCTTTCTAATGATTTTACTGAGATTGAATTGACTGATCATGAGAAAGAACTAGATGAGATTGAAAGACTCTTGTATGGAACTGAGATTGAACATGTTGGGAAACAGATTGTAGCCAAGGCTGAAGCGCGGATTGTGGAGAAGCTTGAACACAAGGTTTTAGAGAGAGTTGAGATACAAGTTGTAAAGAATGTTGAGGAAAAGGTTGTCCAACCATCTGAACTCAAGGCTGAGAAAACGGTTAATAGGAAAGCTGTCCAGAAGTTGAAGGAGGTTGAGCTGGAATAAACTCTTGAGGTTAAGCAATCACCTTATGATAAACTCCTATTTCCACAAAGGTTCATCACCAAAGCTCAAAAGAAAGTGATCTCCAAGTTTAGAAAAAACATAAGTGATGTAGGAGTCAAGCTTCCAAAGATCTCGAATATGCATGATGCTCATCAAGGACATTTTATCTTAGAAAGAAGAAGTAAGAGCTCTTTTAGACATTTCTACTGCGAAACTTTTTCTAAAAGTCCCACCAAAGTGTCTTCCTAAGCTTGAAGACCAAGGGAATTTCACATTACCTTGCTCTCTTGGTGAATTCACACTTGATGATATGATCTCATTGGAGATGGTGAAAAGATTAGGGTTACAAACATGGAGACTAACACTTCTTTACTCATGTTTGGGGATTCTTCTTCTACAACCCATATTGGTCTCATCAAGGACTATCCTTTGAAAATTGGAACGCGCATCATTCCAATAGACCTCACTGTTTTGGATATAATTACTAAGAGGAGAGTACCGTTGATCTTAGGCACACCATTCCTTGATAATGTGGGTGCTTGCATCGATTTCCCTAACAAGAGGGTGATTCTCCATATTGTCAACAAATCTATCTCCTACCCAATCAAGTCTCCACTGATGAATATTGAGTACTATTAACCATCGCTTGTGGAGAACATCCCACTGATAAGATGTAGTGGTTGTTATTGGGCAGAACAATTTGATGGGGAGTCTTCTCAAGTAATGTGTGATGAGCATTTCGTAAATGCTCAAAAGGAGGAGGTGAGTATAGCCACTATTGCTACTCATGGCAAAAAGAAGATGATGATGAAATAAATTCACCCTCCACATCTTGATAAAATGCCACACACTCTCACTCTTCACCCAATTAAGCTCAAGGATGGAGCTATTGAGTACAAGATCAAGTGCAAGGGAAGGTTAAAACAATTCTCAAGTGCAAGGGCCATCATAACTCTTGAGCTCCAAGATGATCCAATAAAGCTTCAAGAACTCATTTCGCAAGTCCTCACCATCATTCTTGAAGGTGGGAAGGATCCTCCATTTCATTAGCCAAGTGAAAAGGTAGTCAAGCTAGAGACATAAAACAAGTTCACTTGAGAGGAAATCCCATGTTATCCTTGTATATACTTTTGATCTTTATTTCTTTTTAGGTTGTTTAATAAATGTGGTTGAGGTTTTCAGGTTGAGTCTAGCACTAGAGGAGAGAAGAATGGCGGCAAAGTACCCGAGCCTTATGGTAGACATCCCGCATCAGCCTCCTCTGTTCGCTATGAATTATGCCAGCTCTTTGCACCGAATCTAGACACCCGCTGCCATATTCCAATTTCCGCTTAAGGTACTACTCCAAGTTTTTATTGTATATACCACTTTTCTTTTGCTTTTATCATATTTTTGGTATCTCCCTTTCTCTTAGTCACACAGAGACTGTGTGATCTAAGTTAGGAGGAGGTGCCAAATATATAATGATGTTTATTTTGATGAATTTAAAACATTCGATTCATACATTGTAAATAGTTATTGCATTAGAAAACACCAAAATTTGAAAATTTTCAAAAATAACAAAAAGAAGCATCTAGTTGAATCATTTGCAACTTTAGGACTGAGTCTAGAAGAATGTAGATTGAATTCATGCATTGGGAGCAAACCTTGTAAATAAATCATGCAAAGAACTCAATGTGATGCCCTTCTCGATCATAATAAGTAGCTTGAGCATCTTTTTATAGAAATTATAGACTTTGGGCCTTGAAAACCCCTCTTGAAACTTGTTAGATTGAGAAGCTTGGTTTTCCTTGAAACCAACTCCAATCTTACTTGAGTTAATGAACCTAATCTACCTTGCTTATGGGCTCTTTTTGTGCTTAATCATGGTTACCTCGTACACACTTTAGTTAGTCTTATTCTTTTCTACCAATATTTGGCAACTCAAGTGACCATCTCTCCTTTAGATGGTTTTCCACATCCTTAACCCTACCTTCCTTTCACACCATTACTAATTTGTTGAGTGAGATTTCTTCTGAAAGCTTGATATGCGCATAATTTTGAGAGTATTGGGAACGACAATAGTTGGTCCTAATTACTTGCTAGCTTAAGGATCTCATGATTGTCTAGCTCATAGGATAGGAACGGAGTATTGAGTGTTTGATCTTGAAGGGTTGAGAGAAAAGTGAGTGAAAAGAGTGAACTCAAAAGTCTAAAGAAATGATAAGATATTAGGGATCAAAGAGAAAAAGAAAATATTAGCTTAAAGAGTGTCAAAAGAAAGAAAAACCCCTAAGAGAATAAAAGAAAGACTCAAAAGAGTGGGGAAAGGGAAAAAAAAAAGAGCTACGGCTAAGAGAATTAGTGAAATAATTTCTAGTAAACAAAAGAAACAAAGAATTCTAAAAGTGAGAGTGTTATTGAGTGTTCTTAGATTCTTTGGGTGAGTGAAAAGAAGTTTGACATTGGGAATCATGGATAGAATTGTTTTGTGTCTAGGAAATGGGTAGAACAAAGAGGACTGAACATTGTATGCATGATTTTTTCTCTTTCTTAGATATATCATGGATAATGTCAAGCTACTTGTTTTTGAGAGTAAACCACCATGAAAAGAACTTGATAACCCTCTTACTTCACCACAACTTCAAGCCTTTTTCTCACCAAGCCAAATGATTAGGACCAATTGCCCATTTGCAAGAGTATAGTTTGATTATTGTCTAATGAATGTGAGAGTTGGTTGCTTGGCTTATTTGTGGAGTCTTGATGATTATTGTAGAAGATCAAGGGTTGAAATAGGCCTAGAGAAGTTAAAGTTTGATAGGATGTCTTGCTCTTGTTATTTGCTATGATTTTGTAAGGAAATGATAAGTTTGAAGAGTATATTTTGGTAGTGATCTACCACCTTCACACTTTTTTCTCACCTTGTTTTTGAAAGTTTAATTTTGGACAAGTAAATGATAAGTTTGGGGAAGTTGATATCTTACGAATTTGCATAATTTTAACTATCATTTAGTGTATATATTGATCACTTAGATTACCATTTAAATATCAATAGGTTGCATTTCCATGCATATGTTCTTATTAGTTGTTGGAGTATCCCTTTGGAGTTTTTGGAGGTGTTTGGAGCAATCTTGGATAAAAAGAAGTAAAGATTGAGCTTTGGGTAACTGAGCCTTGTAGATGGGTCACTCACGGATGTCGACTGCGGACGTCGACCGCGGACAAGGTCTGTCTGCGGATTTAAGCCAGTAAGGTCAGGTGAGCAAGGCTGGACCTCGGGAAAGAATTGTAGATAACACCCATCCGTGGATTCGGACCAGAGAGCTCGAGTTTAGCGTGGATGATCCGCGGGTGAAGTCAGTCCACGAAATCAAGGCAGTGAGGTCGATTTTATAAAAGGACGGACCGCGGACCACGGCCGTGGACTGAGCCTGTCTGCGGTCGGCACCTAGGCCAAAATATTTATCATTTTAGACTCATGTTTTAAGCTACTATAAACACACTTTAGATCAAATTTTAGAAGAGAGCTCTTTTCTTCTCTCTGAACACATTGATATTTTAGAGAAAAGCTTGAATATTTAGTAGCTTAATCTTTTTTTCTTGAGTTTATTGAGTCTATTCATCTTCTTAACATTATTAGTTTTCAATCTATCATGGCTTTAAGCTTAATTATGAATATTATTGAATAGACTCTCTTGGATTCATGGGTTAGGGTGATTAGAATTATTAAGTTAGGATCTAGAGTGTTTAGTGTTAGGTTTATATGTTTCCTTGCTTATTTAGTGTGTTCAATGCTAAATTACTCTTTGTATGTCTTTCTTGATATCTAGACATTTCATGCCCAGAAGGTGTTTGAGGAAATATTTGAACCAACTCAACTTTGCTCTAGCTTGATTAACCAAAGATATTTAATGTTAGGATTGTTAGATAGTTATTAGACTTTATTTAAATGCATGTTTGAGTGTGTTAAGCCAAAGACATTTGAAGTTTAATGCATAATTACATAGGGACTTGTATCTTGACAAAGAACTTGTCTAATGTTGTGATCTAGAATTAAGGGAACCTATTGACTGATAACTTGCCCCCTTAGATTGGAACTTAATCACTTGAAGTCAAATGTCTATATCCATGAGTACTAATTCTCTATTTGATTTAGTTATTTACATTGCTTGTTCTTGTTACTTGTTTCCAATCATCACTACACCCGAATGCACTTAGATTAAGCCTTTGACTAGTATTTTCTTTGCATCATGATCATTTAGGACTGGATTGACACTAATGTATACTACTTTGATCTTACGATTGTGAAACTTCCTTTATCAACTCTCGCTCTCTCTCATGTTCTCTCATGAATGATCAGTTCGCGACTCCGATCACTCGTAGGTTCGCTCAAGAAAGAAGAAGAAAGAACACAAGGCAAGTTTTACAGTTCCCCGTCAATCTCTGGGTACATCTCCTTCAAGGTCGAAACATGGTAATCCACTATAATTTTTTGTTTACAAAAGCTTTTTCTTAGCTACAATAATGGTGATTTGCTTCTCTCTCTATTGCAGGTTTAAAAAGAGAAGATAAAGGCTGTCAGGTTGTTACGCGGGTGTTGGTCCTCTACAACGCACCTGGCACCTAACTTGTACGCCATGGGCCTTTCATTCAATCACCGAGGCCCATGAGCTGCTTCTATATTGGTTTCGACTTGGGCTGAAGCTCAAATGACTTTCTCCTGATCATGTGGACTGAGTCGATCACTACACTTCGTACAAAGTTAATTACGATATGGAAGCTTATGATGATGGGAATTATTATAAAAGAAGAGAGTCAAAATTGTATTTTGAAATGAATTTTTTGGATCTAAATTGTATTTTTATAATTTTCATTTGAGAAGTGGTTTTTGTTTTAATAATGTTAACTTAATATTTTCACTATTTTGTGGTTAATTAGTGGTATAGATGGGAAATTTAGTTTAGGTAACTGTAGCAGACAATTTATGCTACTATAAAATAGGTTCTCGTTATATGAAACCCAAAAAACTGAGAAATGTAGTTTAGGTTTATAATTGCTTATGTTCTAATTTTTTAATTTAATAATATTACTTGTGTATATGGCTTGAATCTTAAAAGGGATCTAATTTGACCATAAATTAATGCACGTGAAAAAAATCATATATATAATGAGAAAATTTTCTCTAAAGATATTCACCTCAGCATATGTAGGTCTTACATGAACTTGGTTTTTAATTAAAAAACAGTTTTGTATTTATGGTTTTTAGTTATATGATTTTTTTTTGTAATTATATCAATTAAGCCAAAAACAAGATATTGATAAAAGCAAATTCGAGAATTCATAGAGCCCATTAAAATTTTGATTTTGACCTTCAATACACAAAATATAAGCATAAAACCAATTGCAACATGTGTATTCCACTCCTCCTGGATCAACATTTCGTACGTAGTCAGCATTTCCACGAAGTCTTCGACCACCACTCTACTGCCTGAAACTCTTCATGATCTCCATCCGTAGAACCTTAATCATCTGGCTTTTCGTTCAAAGACACAAAGCTTCGTCGTCGAAATTGCTTGGAACGTCTTTTGCTGTTCTCCGGAATCAAGAATTGGATTCATGTAAACTCACTGAAAGCAAAGAAAACGCAGAAGGCTAAGGCATAACAATCTTTAGAGTACCGTCATAACACGACCAGCAAATCCAAATCTTTGTGCATGCTCGCAACGATCTGAAACCACTTGATGAACTTGTCAAGAAGAAAATTTGCACTAATCTGATAAGGTAACGAAAGGAAATGATTAATCCTCTATGAAAAGTCAATCAAGCATAACCGGTGAAAAACAAGGATTCAAATAATTTTCGGCATAAAGTGTGTTCCAGAACAGATCGTAAAAGCAACACTAAGCAAACAAAATACGAGAAAATATTTTACGAAGACTGTAAAGCAACTCGGAATATGAACGTAAGAAAACAAAGATTAAATTTTTACAAACAATAAGCAGACAAAGCTGGAGGATGATCCGATCATAGAACGAAAATCAAAAAAAAACAAAACTAAACCGGTGACAAACGGCGAATAAAACCACCGGTCACCGAAAACACATAAAACAAGCTTGAGGAAACATTAAAGAGAAGTTGGAGGTTTTAGAGAAAGAGTGTTTCTGGTTATTTGATTAATAACGAGTTTAATCAATTTTTTAGAAAATTCGTAGCCCAATATAAAAAACTCTATAAATGGCCCAAATAAGCAGTCTCCGATTAATTTGTAGCATAATATGAAAAACTTAATAAGCGTCAAATACAGGCACATCAAGAAAAATCATAAATCTCACCCAAGCTACACTAACGCATCAAGATCACCACCAACTATTCACTTACGTCTTTTCCAAAATGGGGCTTATAGGCCCAATGACAATCCTGTAACACCCGTCTCCTTCTCTCTTCAGAACGGCGTGCTACTACCGGTACAAAATCAAATTAAATCGATTTTCAAATATATCAAATAAAATATTAAAATATTTAATAAAAAAGCGGATAAATCTTTTTTTACATTTAATAACATGAATAATTCATATCGAAAAGTTGTATCAAAACCAAATGAAAACCGATATAAATACGATGATCACCAAGACACCAAACCGTCCAAATATCCGACAACTCATCATGCTCACCTGCAAGGGGAAGAAAGAGGGGTGAGTAACAGGGGAGTCACTCAGTGAGGTATGGTATGCTAGACACGCAAACCACTGACTAAATAAATAGAACTCCCACTATGGAAGTTTAGCCCTAGCATGAGAAAATACGACGCCTAAAGCATCACACAAAACAATCAATGCGCTGATAGTGCATAGCTAGCTCATACACCCCGCATTCTCCTCATACGGATATACGACATCATAATAAGCGTCGCTAGCCCAGACATCTATGGACCATCGCCCGTAACCAATAAGCGTCGAATGCAAACGTCTCTGCACCACGCCCCACACAAATATGCGTCGATAGCCCAAACTTCTCTGAGACCCCGCCCTTAATATGCGTCGATAGCCCGGATGTCTCCGAACCCTCTCCCTCATAAGCGTTGCTAATCCAGATCTCTCTAAACAGCCGCCCTCATAAGCGTTGCTAATCCAGATCTCTCTGAATAGCCGTCATCACATAGTCCCTACTCATAACTATGTATATGTATATATATATTTATATAACACCATTTAACATCACTCAATCCATATCAAGTTGAATCCTCTAGACCCCTAATTCCGTTTTACATTGAATACTAACTATCACACAAGACTCAATTCAATCAGACGGAACATGTTTCGAAACGAAACGATGATAGAAAGAATTCTACACTAGTAACAGGATTTACGGAATAGACCCTCACCTTTGCCACTGGCTGTCAACGGAAGTTGGTCAAATGCAACACGAGAGAATAAATGACTTAGACTCAGAGTCTTAGGATATAGAATTCCAAAAATGGAAACTTTCCTAAAGTGGAAACTTACCTAAAACAACAAATTTCCTAAAATAACATCTTTCTTAAAATAGCAATTTTCCTAAAATAACAACTTTCCTAAAATAGCAACTATCCTAAAATGGCAAGTTTCTTAAATTGGATACTTCCCTAAATAGATTTCTACGACTAGAAATATGAAGGCGGCAACTTACCAGAAAACTTGACGAAAGCTCGTCCGGAAATCCCGCTGGAAGCTTGCCGGAAATCCCACCCGAAAAATTAACTAATGACTGGTCGTCAGATATTCCAACAACAACTCGTCACACGCAAAGAAAATACTTTGATTTGATGAGAAAAGGAGAAAAGGGGTGGAGTTTCTTATATATGAGAAGGGAAAGGAGGAAGAAAACTTAAACTTCCAATGTGGGACAATGATAAAAAGAGGTTGTTGGGTTTTCAATTAAAAAAAGAACAAATAGGCCTGGCCCTAAGATCAGGGTCGTTACAATTCTCCCCCACTTAATCGGAATTCGTCCCGAATTCCAAAGAGACGATGAAAGAACGTTCACGGTTTCGAAGAAGAGAACAACACATGATAATACACGATGGAAATGAAAGAAAACTTGGTCTTCTCCTACAAAAGGAAAGAAATTCAGAATCTCTATCGACTAACCAAATGATACTAGGCAGAAGGGTGCCATTTTTTTTTCAAAAACTCCTAATCCCAAAATATTGAAATCTCAAAAGTCCGAGTCCCATAAATCGCCGTCCCGGGTCATAGCCGGGACGGAACCCGCTCTGATACTAAATTGTAACACCCGTCTCCTCCTCTCTTGAGAACAGCGTGCTACTACCGGTACAAAATCAAATTAAACCGATTTATAAATATATCAAATAAAAATGTTAAAATATTTAATAAAATAAAAGCGGATAAATCGTTTTTAAAATTTAATAACATGAATAATTCATATCGATAAGTTGTATCAAAACCGAATGAAAACCGATTAAATACGATGATCCCCAAGATACCAAACCGTCCAAATATCCAACAACTCATCATGCTCACCTGCAAGGGCAAGAAAGAGGGGTGAGTAACAGGGGTATCACTCAGTGAGGTATGGGATGCTAGACACGCAAACCAGTGAATAAATAAATAGAACTCCCTCTATGAAAGTTTAGCCCTAGCATGAGTAAACACGACGCCTAAAGCATCATACAAAACAATCAATGCGCTGATAGTGCATAGCTAGCTCATACACCCCGCATTCTCCTCATACAGATATACGACATCATAATATGCGTCGCTAGCCCAGACATCTCTGGACCCTCGCCTATAACCAATAAGCGTCGAATGCAAACATCTCTGCACCACGCCCCACACAAATATGCGTCGATAGCCCAAACGTCTCTGAGCCCCCGCCCTTAATATGCGTCGATAGCCCGGATGTCTCTGAACCCCCGCCCTCATAAGCGTTGCTAATCCAGATCTCTCTGAACAACCGCCCTCATAAGCGTTGCTAATCCAGATCTCTCTGAACAGCCGCCCTCATCACATAGTCCCTACTCATAACATGTATACGTATATATATATTTATATAACACCATTTAACATCACTCAATCCATATCAAGTTGAATCCTCTAGACCCCTAATTCCGGTTTATATTGAATCCTAACTATCACACAAGACTCAATTCAATCAGACGGAACATATTTCAAAACTAAACGACGATAGAAAGAATTCTACACTAGTAACGAGATTTACGAAATAGACCCACACCTTTGCCACTGGCTGTCAACAAAAGATGGTCAACTGCAACACGAGAGAATCAATGACTTAGACTCAGAGTCTCAGGAAATAAAGTTCCAAAAATGGAAACTTTCCTAAAGTGGAAACTTACCTAAAACATCAAATTTCCTAAAAATGGCATCTTTCCTAAAATAGCAATTTTCCTAAAATAGCAATTTTCCTAAAATAACAACTTTCCTAAAATAGCAACTATCCTAAAATGGCATGTTTCTTAAACTGGATACTTCCCTAAATAGATTTCTACGACTATAAATATGAAGGTGGCAACTTACCAGAAAACTCGCCGAAAGCTCGTCCGGAAATCCCGCTGGAAGCTTGCCGGAAATCCCACCCGAAAAATTAACTAATGACTGGTCGTCAGATACTCCAACAACAACTCGTCACACGCAAAGAAAATACTTTGACTTGATGAGAAAAGGGGTGGAGTTTCTTATATATGAGAAGGGAAAGGAGGAAGAAAACTTAAACTTCCAATGTGGGACAAAGATAAAAAGAGGTTGTTGGGTTTTTAATTAAAAAAAGAACAAATAGGCCTGGCCCTAAGATCAGGGTCGTTACAATTCTCCCCCACTTAATTGGAATTCGTCCCGAATACCAAAGAGACGATGAAAGAACGTTCATGGTTTCAAAAAAGAGAACAACACATGATAATAGATGATGGAAATGAAAGAAAACTTGGTCTTCTCCTACAGAAGGAAAGAAAATCAGAATCTCTATCGAATAACCGAATGATACTAGGCAGAAGGGTGCCATTTTTTTTTTTCAAAAACTCCCAATCCCAAAACATTGAAATCTCAAAAATCCGAGTCCCATAAATCGCCGTCCCGGGTCAGAACCGAGACGTAACCTGCTCTGATACCAAATTGTAACACCCGTCTCCTCCTCTCTTGAGAACGGCGTGCTATTACCGGTACAAAATCAAATTAAACCGATTTTTAAATATATCAAATATAATATTAAAATATTTAATAAAATAAAAGCGGATAAATATTTTGTTTACATTTAATAACATGAATAATTCATATCGAAAAGTTGTATCAAAACCGAATAAAAACCGATATAAATACGATGATCCCCAAGACACCAAACCGTCCAAATATCCGACAACTCATCATGCTCACCTGCAAGGGGAAGAAAGAGGGGGTGAGTAACATGGGAGTCACTCAGTGAGGTATGGGATGCTAGACACGCAAACCACTGACTAAATAAATAGAATTCCCATTATGGAAGTTTAGCCCTAGCATGAGCAAACACTACGCCTAAAGCATCACACAAAACAATCATTGCGCTGATAGTGCATAGCTAGCTCATACACCCCGCATTCTACTCATACGGATATACGACATCATAATAAGTGTCGCTAGCCCAGACATCTCTAGACCCCTGCCCGTAACCAATAAGCGTCGAATGCAAACGTCTCTGCACCACGCCCCACACAAATATGCGTCGATAGCCCAAATGTCTATGAGCCCCCGCCCTCAATATGCGTTGATAGCCCGGATGTCTCTGAACCCCCGCCCTTATAAGCGTTGCTAATCCAGATCTCTCTGAACAGCCGCCCTCATAAGCGTTGCTAATCCAGATCTCTCTGAACAGCCACCCTCATCACATAGTCCCTGCTCATAACTATGTTTACGTATATATATATATATAACACCACTTAACACCACTCAATCCATATCAAGTTGAATCCTCTAGACCCCTAATTCTGGTTTACATTGAATCCTAACTTTCAAACAAGACTCAATTCAATGAGACGGAAACTAAACAACGATAGAAAGAATTCTACACTAGTAACGAGATTTACAGAATAGACCCTCACCTTTGCCACTGGCTGTCAACGGAAGATGGTCAACTTCAACACGAGAGAATCAATGACTTCGACTCAGAGTCTCAGGAAATAAAATTCCAAAAATGGAAACTTTCCTAAAGTGGAAACTTACTTAAAACAACAATTTTCCTA
Source organism: Moricandia moricandioides (assembly GCA_905132885.1). Classification (NCBI taxonomy): domain Eukaryota; kingdom Viridiplantae; phylum Streptophyta; class Magnoliopsida; order Brassicales; family Brassicaceae; genus Moricandia; species Moricandia moricandioides. The sequence continues at coordinate 37,037 of CAJHQQ010000220.1, read as the reverse complement.
AAATAACATCTTTCCTAAAATAACAATTTTCCTAAAATAACAACTTTCCTAAAATACCAACTATCCTAAAATGGCAAGTTTCTTAAACTAGATACTTCCCTAAATAGATTTTTACGACTAGAAATATGAAGGCGGCAACTTACCAGAAAACTGACCGAAAGCTCCTCCGGAAATCCTGCCGAAAGCTTGCCGGAAATCCCACCCGAAAAATTAACTAATGACTAGTCGTCATATATTTCAACAACAGCTCGTCACACGCAAAGAAAATACTTTGACTTGATGAGAAAAGGAGAAACGGGGTGGAGTTTCTTATATAGGAGAAGGGAAAAGAGGAAGAAAACTTAAACTTCTAATGTGGGACAAAGATAAAAAGAGGTTGTTGGATTTTTAATTAAAAAAAGAACAAATAGGTCTGGCCCTAAGATCAGGGTCGTTTCAAATTCATCCTTACAACTTAAAATTTTGTAAAATACATACTTAAAAACATTTTTGGCCCGTTAAGGCCCAACAAACACTTAGACGATAAGTTAACAATTTATACGCGCGATACAACCAATTATAATTGTAACCAAAAATACAATATTTTCGAAGGTAGGGATAATGAACATTTCAGGCAAACAAATACGAGACTAAATAAACTCTACCATGTAAACAACTCTCCCTACACAAAAAAATCAAAAACAACAAACGAAAGAAAAACAAACACACTTCATCACCCCACCTCAATCCTATTACTATTCAAATCTCCGAAAGAAAAACAAACACACTTCATCACCCCACCTCAATCCTATTACTATTCAAATCTCGGAGATTCAATGACACCCACAAAACAATCTTCACAAACACGACATTAGCTGCAGAAATTGAGGAGTGTCAACGACCCCACGCTTGCCTGGATGCCCAACACCTAGTGTTTTCTAGTAAGGCACTTAAAAGTATTGTTCTAATTTTACGTCGGAGATTTTAAATTGACTGTTGAGTAATAGTATTTGGCTCAGACAATTTTTCTGAAACGTATGAAGGTGTAATGTCAAATTTAATAAATCAAATTTAGGATTTTATAAGATAATATCAAATGTTAGTAATAAAAAGATAATATCAAATAGAAGTGTGCAAAGTTTTATATAACGGGTCCCGAATTTTAAAATTTATATAAATTATTTTTCATGTTTTTAATTTCATATATATGTAGTTTTTTTTTCTAAACGTGTTAAAACTATATTGTTAAATTGAATAAAGACTCCAACATTTAGAGAGTAAATCACCTATTTATAACATAAAAATAGCTTTTATCGACATCAAATTTTGCATGACCTAAATTTGTTGTTAGTTCATTTAATATATTTATGAATTAAAAAAAAAATACAATAATAAAAAAAATTTAGAAACCATCAAAAGAATTTTTTTTTTAAATAATTTTTTTTCAAATAATGGAGAGATTATAAAATGTTCATGTGTTATTTCAAGATTTTGGAACAACACTAATAATATTGCCAAATATTTTTATCTTTGGAAGTTGTTGGTCAAATCAAACCATAGTATATATATACTAGGGCCGGTCCACGCTCTCCGCAGGAATTGTCCATTGTGTTTTTGTTTAAATTTTATGTTTATTTTTGAAGGAATTGGTGATATTAGGTGTTGATCATTATTATTTTTGTTATTTTTGTTATTTTCTTATATTTTTTCCATTTAATTTGTTTGTTGTAAAATGATTCAGTTCCAATTTCGCTCGGTGGACTAAGTTTTCTAATAAGATTATTGTGATTGTTTGAATAAGTTTATGTTCTATTTGTATTTTTCTATTTTTTTTTAATTTTGTATAAGTCATGTAGTTTCACTTCTTCACTTCTTTGTTTTTGTCATTTTATTTGATATTGTATCTCTTGTTAAACTTTTCAAGTATATTTTTTAATTTTCTTATCAATATTGAAATTAAATTTAAGCTTTTACGTTAGTACGTAACAATTTTTATTTTTCACAATCATTTGGATATAATAGCTTTGGATCTTATATTCACATAACTTATGATTTATTTATTTTTATTTTATTTTCAATAATAATTTACATTAACTTTCACTATTTTGTTATCATCCTTTTTATAAATTATATAATTGTTTAACTATTAAAAAAATCACGAAAATGTAAATGTGTTATTTTATTTTTGATATTTGTTTTATTTTGATTTTAGTAGTAAGAAAATTTCTTATGACTATAATCATCTAAATTTAACATAGAAATATGAATATTTTCTCTTTTATACGTTTATTTCTTGAATTTGGTGACATTTTATTTATATATTATTAAAAAATGTATATAAATACAAAAATTAATAGATAATGCATTATATTAAACATAATTTAAATTAGTTATGCAACTTGTAAACCTACTAATTTTTTTTGGTCATAAAAATATTTTTTTTTGAATATAGTATATGTTATTATATTTAATATCCAAGTATACCATGTTATCCAAATAAATAATTGTGATATGCAAAACAAAGGGATATTAATTAATTTTAGAATATAATTTTTGACATTAATTTTATTTCATATAAATGGCTTGTCACATATTAACAATTTACTATATATTATCAATAAATTGAAATATTTTATTATATTTTAACATTATATATAAATTTACAAAAAATAATTACTTATATATAATGTTAAAAGAATATACAAGAAGGCGAAGATCTGTTACCTCAGATGAGAGGAGGCATCACGAGGAGGTGTCACGCATAGGAGAATAGGAGGAGCTAAGAGCGCCGCAGTGGTGGTGAGCTGAGAGCGGCGACAGTAGTGGTGTGAGCTGAAAGCGGCGACAGTAGTGGTGGTTTTACCGGTTCTTCATTCATTATGGTGATGGTGACAAGTCTCTGTATTTTCTCGATCTGGTGGTGGTGCAAGAGGATCTGCGGGGAAGAAAAAGAAAGAATAAAAAGTGGAGCAAGAAGATCTGTATTGGTTTGGAGGAGAAAAATTGTAACATCTAGGTTTTTTGTATATAAAAATGTTTTTAAAATTGATTTGGCTATCTATGTCACCAAAGTGTATTTAGTTTTTCGGGCATACATACAAAAAGAATTGTCGAGTTAAGCGTGTTTGCTCTGGAGTAGTGGAAGGATGGGTGACCTATCATGAAGTGATGCACGATATCTTGCGAGTAAGGCCAAAGAATAGAGAAATTACATGTGGTGATTGTAAGATTAGTAAAATGTGGGTTCTAAGTATTAGAAAATTAATGCACCGTTCATCACACGGAATTGAGGCCCACAAGTCTAACCCAAACGAGTGTGAAGCTCTTATGTGGGCTCACACTAACATGGATAAAAATCTTCATGCGCAACGGGGACATTGTGTTATGTGAGAGGAAGTGAATTGTAACATCCATGTTTTGGTATATGGAAAGGCTTAAAAAGAATAAATATGGTTACCTATATCACCAAAGTGCACTTACCTTTTTGGACACACATACAAAAAGAACTCAAGAGTTAAGCATTCTTGAGCTGGAGTAGTGGAATGATGGGTGACCTACCAAGAAGTGATTCGCGATATCGTGTGAGTGAAGCCAAAGCACAGCGAAAAGTCATCTAGTGGTTGCATGGTCAATAAAAACTTAGAAAGAATAACACACCATCCATCACAAGAAATAAATTCCAAGAGCCGAGTAAGTGGGCATGGAAGTCCTATTAGTCAGGACGGTCGAAGCGTTACAAAAAAAAAGCTCTTAGGGAAGAAAGAGACAAATAAAAAGTAGAAAATAAAGTAAATATAAATAATAAGAGAGACAGAAAAAAGAAAGAAAGCATAGAGTGGAGGCAAGGCACTAGGATCTATATTCATTTGTATCTATTAAATCTAATTGTATCACATAATTTAGTACGAGGGTGATCTTTGTCAATAATAATTGACCATAGAAAACAGATCTTGTGATTGCCAATATATATATATTTAAAGTTAAATGTATTATTATATTTATCTTATTAGTAGTTTAATTTATGTTTGAGATTTAAGGTAAAATATTAATATATTTTTTCTTATTATAGTTTATAATTTTAATATATATATACATATATAAATATATATAATTAAAAGTGATTTAGAGTTAGTGATTTAAGTTTTTAAATTAAAAAATATATGATTTGAAGTTCTAAATAACAATATGTATTTTAATATACATATATACATATATATATATATATATATAATAAGAAAATTGATTTTGGATTTGGAGCTACAAATGTTCGTAAGTCTGATTTTTTCTCAATTAGAACATACATAAAGATGCATATATATTCCCGGACAACTTCATGTTCAGTAAGGAAAAGGAAAGACACATCACAATTAGTTGAATCTATTTTTATGATGATTATTCGGGGGAAATGGAAACCCAAAATCCTAAAGTTTTCATCACTATGGTTCAAAGAAAAGTTGGTGTGAAATTATCTTACTCTACAGCTTTGAGAAGAAAAAACAAAGTAGTTCATGATATACATGGTAGTCAAAGAAAGGTTACAAGAATGTGTTTTGTTATTTGTATATGTTAGAGAAGTTGAACCCTTGTACCAAAACAAGTTTGTTATTGGATGAAGAAAAAATGTTCAAGTACCTATTTGTTTCTTTGGGAGCTTCCACTGAAGGGTTTCAGTTCATGAAAAAGTACATAATATGGATGCAACTTTTCTGAAGATTGTGGAAGGAGATTTTAATCATTGCTACAACTCAGGATCTGAACCATCATCATTATCCTATAGCTTTTGGGGTCTTTGATGGCGAGAAAAATAATAGTTGGACATGGTTTTTCACAACGTTGAAAACCGTTATACTAAATACTCGTGAACTTGGGTTTTTTTAGACATAAATAAAAATCTTATCAGGGAAATAGCTGAAGTGTACCTTATGTCACAACATGAATATTGTATCTATCATTTGTCCAACAATGTGAAATTAAGTGTAACAGTGAATATGGACAAGGTTACACAACATTTCAGAGACGTTGTCACGGTTTATGTACAATTTGAGTTTGAACAAAAATATGAAACTTTTAGGGAGAGGTATCTTGGGTGTGGTAGGTATCTTGATAAAAATATAGAAGCTAAAAGATGGGCGAAATGTCATTTTCCTGGAGCAAGGTACAACATACACACCTCTAACTGTGTGAAATCTCTGAATGAACTTTTTATTAAGGCAATGACGTACTCTTTACTGTCTGTTATGGATGTAGTTATTGAAAAAATGGCTGAGTGGTTCAAAAGACACATGAAGGATGTTGTGGTTGGACCATCAACTCAAAATTTGGTCCATTTTGTTGAGAATGAAATGCTTGGAAGATGTATGGATGGTAGAATGAAATACTTCAAGCATGATGATAGACCATATGACATACGTGATTTGTATGCTTTGTGCTCGCCTTATTGCTTGGTTGAGGTATGGGATTTGGCGTATACGAGTACTATATATCCAGTTTCACATATGTCAGAATGGATTATTTTAGAAGAAATTAAAAAGTTGTATTTATTTCCTCCACAATACACGAAAAGACAGAGAAGAATTAATGAAAAAGGTTTCCTTCAGTAGGAGAACGTCGAAAGAAGAATAAGTTAGTGCAAAATGCATACAAGGAACATAAGGCTCACAAGGAACACAAGGATTACAAGGAACACAAAGGTCACAAGAAACAACATTTTAATGTTTTTTTAATGGGTTATAACTAAGTGAAAATTGTTCCATTAGTGGTATAACTACGAGAGTAACACTTAGTAAAACTGATAAAATTCTAAGAAAGTCTAAACATATTTGTGATTTAAATTCGAAACGATAACATAAGAAATGGATACTTGTTGTCTTTACAAGTCTTATTCTAATAATTTTAAACACATTTGTGATTCCAATTCAAAACAATAATTATATTTAAAATTTTGATATTTTTAAAAAAATTTACAAGTATTACCATATATTTTTATGGCTTTTCTCTTAATATTTACCTTATGATATAATAAAACAAATATATTTCATGAAATTAACTATATTATTACATGGTTAGATGATAAATGATTGTAGAAAACCGAATATAAGTGGTATAGATATAATATAACTCTTTTAATTCAAGTAAAACTAAGAAAAATGAAAAAAAAGAGGGAAACTTTAAAGATATTTGTAAAACTGCCAATTCGACCACGAAAATTGTTTGTAGGGAAAATTGAAAAATTGAATTGGCGCCCAAAAAAAGTGTATCTCTCTCTCTCTCTCTCTCTCTCTCTCTCTCTCTCTCTCTCTCTCTCTCTCTCTCTCTCTCTCTCTCTCTCTCTCTCTCTCTCTTTCTCTCCCTCATTTCACTCAACATTCTCTCGATTTCTAAGGTTCTCTCTCCATCTCTCTCTCCTCGCACATCATGAAGATGATGAAAGAAAAATTTGACATGATTGGGTACGTAGCCAATTCCCACTTCGGGATTCAAGTCATTGCTCATGTGGGGGGGGGGGGGGGGGGGAATCATCGACAAAGTCTCTCCAAACCCAAAGCATCCAACAAGTTTTGATACTTTTCCTGGGAGTAGATACTTAGCTTGCAAGAACTTCAAGATAATGAGAGTGACTTTGTTTCATTTAAGAATTGGATTCGTAACAGCAATATAGAAGGGACGAACTTTGATTCATTTTAGATTTTGATCCTTAGAGTGGATATATCAGGGACTGAATTCGATTCATTTTATATTTTGATCTTTAAGAGTCGGATATATCATGGACTACCTTTGATTTATTTTAGATTTTGATCCGTAAGAGTGGATATATCAGGGATTAACTTTGCTTTGATTCATTTTTTTATTTTTATCCTTAATAGCTGATATACCAAAGTGTTTGGTTTGACATGCAGAACAATGGCCTCCACTTTCGTCAACCATGGGTTTTCGGTGTCTGAGAAGAGGTTCATCGGTTAAGGAAGCAAGTGAATAAGATGGTGACAAGATTGCGGAGCCTAAGAGGCAGATGTCCTGTCCTCCATGAGATTAAGACTTGCATGAGTTTTTGTTCTGTGTTTATTAAGACTTGTCTATGGTTAACTAGTTTAACCATTTCTTATATTATTGTTAAGACTGCTGTATGGTTAACTTATTTTTGGATCTTGTCAGTTTGATTTTGTAAACAAAGTGTTCAAAGTTTTAAAAATTTTAACACTTTAAAAAGTAAAACTTAGCCTATTTTAGAAACGTTTTACCACATAAAACACAAAGTACTTATAAGTTTTATGAAGTGTTTTAATTGGGAAAGTAAAACTAAGGCAAAAGTTTGTCGAGTTACCAAAGATTCGCATCCTTTTACCAAAGAGTCACATCCTTTTACAAAACCAAATGGGACAAATGAACTATGTGAATCTAAAAGACGCATCTCTTCCCCCCTTTAGAATCCAAACAGTCTCATTTTGATACATCTATCTATAAAATATCCTTCACTAACTTTTCTATATCTTTATCATTGCAAGTAAACGTTTCTTCCCTCTCCTTTTAATAACATATCATATCCGATTTACTTCGATCGTTACATTGTTCAGGTTAAGATGTCGGGCTCAACAGATTTGAAAAGGAACCGTCCTATGGCAGACGGCTATGGACGAACAGAAGAGGAATGTTACAAGATGGGGAAAAAAGAAACCAAGCTCCTCCAAGCGGAGGAAGAATTATCCAAAATCAAATTCTCACACATCGATTGGGATAAGCTCGGGGAGAGAGATTTGTCTTGGTCTTGGTCTTCTTAATTAAATTTTTTTTAAATTGTTTCTTTTATATGTTTTTTGTGGATCTAAAACATTTTCAGTTGTTAAATCGGTGTTATTGCATGCAAATCTATGACTTTAATCTATTTTATGTTTGCTAGATTTTATTTTCAGAGTTTCTCTTCAGTTTTCCCAAGTTTACAATTCAAAAATAAAATTTTGCAAAGTTTTACTATGTTACACAAACAGGAAAACAAAGTAATACAAGGGTTTTCCAAGTTTTACAATTTAAAAAACAAAATTTTGCCGAAGTTTTACTAAGTTACACAAAAAAAAAACAAATTAATAAAAATTTCCCCAAGTTTTACAAACATCAATAAAAAGTAATACAAAATTTCCCCATGTTTTACAAGTTAAAAGGTAAAACTTTGCCAAATTTTTACTCAGTTACACAAACGGAAAGCAAAGTAATACAAAGTTTCCCAAGTTTCAATTGAAAAAATCAAACTTTGGAAAAGTTTTTCTTAGTTACACGAACAGAAAAACAAAGTAATACCAGAAAGTTATCCCAAATTACACCATGCTCTTCAAACACAAAGCCAAGTTTTAACAAAGTTGTACAAAAGACATTATGTTCCTTAGGCATTAAGTTTGACATATGAGAATAAGATAAAAAAATTAACCATCATTCTTCTCCTATTTTCCTTCTTCTCCTTGTTGCCTATTTTCAGAATGGGACTCCTAACATTAGGCTTTTTGGAAGGAGCATCTTCTTGTCCTTCATATTTGCTTACCTTTTGAATTTCTTGACAATCTCTGACAAAGTTTCACCATCCGTTACACCATCATCCTTAGTAACTGCCATATCATCATCATGAGCCTTGTCCAAATCAACTTCCGACTCATCATCATCAGCATTGTCTTCACTTTCTTTCTGACTTTGTCCATCATCAACAGCCTTCTCCTTATCACCTTGGAACTCATCATCATTACCAACTTGCTTCTTACTTCCTCAGCAATTTCTAGAACTATCTGTTCAACCCTCATCCTTATCGACTTCACTTCTTTTTCTAGATGTATTAGCCGGTTGTCCAAATAATCAACCTTTTTCAATCAAACCTTTCATTTCCAAAAAGCTTTCATTTCACTCATGCCGCCTGGAGGCGCCTTCCTCAATTGACATACAACCCCATTTTAATTCACTACTCCAAGATTCTCAACCGAGGGAGCCTCAACTGGAGTATTCATGATAATAGGAGCAGAGGGAGATTCTACCTGAGCTTTAGTGTGCTCCATGTTGTACATTTATTTAAAGAAGATTCTTTTCTTCCCATTAAATATATTATGGGTCCAACGATCAACAACTGCATCATCCTTGTCATTCACACTGCTTCCCTATGAATCTTCTCAAACTAATTCTTTTATCGGACGTTTCTTCCTTTAAACTCCCAATAACATGTGTATACAGAAACACAATTTAAATGAAATAAAGTTAAACATATGGATATTTAATTAACATATAAAGGATATCTTTGATTAATTGTACCAATTTTCTCATTCATTTCTTTGATACTCAAAGACTTGGTTCCACCTACGTTTTTGAACTTCATCTTGCACATATGCAAGCAATCAGCCTTTGCATCGTCCACCTTTTTAAGATAATGGTCCCTCAATATTGGAATTGCCTCAAACACCAAAAGCTACAAAAAAATGTAATTAACAAAGTTTACCTAATTTGTACCAAGTTATATGTTTTGAACCTGAATTTGAGATCTCGTAACAGGTGCCGTGATTCAACCATATAAGAACAGAAAAATTGATAAAAGCTAAGCTTCCTTTAACCCTAGTCTCTCTTGAGAATAAGGTTAATTGCTGGAAGATGATCTTAATTATTCTTCCTAAGAGACCTTTATATAGGCCAAGTTGCATAATAGTTTTCCAAAACTAGAAAGGAAAAACTTTTTAAAACTTCAATAAAAACAAAAACATCCAAAAAAGCTTAGATACTTTGTAAAAAGGAAAACTTAAAGGATCCTACTTTGAATTTCCTGTCTTGCGATAGTACATGATACCGAAACGTGTATCATTACTCCCCTCCCAACGAGGATCTTTTCCTCAAGGTCCAACTCCGGATATACTTCTAGAAGTGTTTCGGATTTTCCCACATTGAATCGTCAGCTTCATCCTCTGTCCATTTAACTAGCAGCTGCCTAACTCCCCCTCGTGTTCTTGCACGAAGTAACGTGACTGGCTTTGGTGGAACGACTCGACCTTGCAGTACTGGTGGAAGGACTGTCTCAGTGTCATGCAACGGTCCGTTGTGGCTTTTTAGGAGAGAGTCATGGAAGACATCATGAATTTGAGATGCTTCCAGAAATTGCAGACGATAAGAAACAGTGCCAATGCGATCAAGAACCTCAAATGGACCCAAAAACTTTGAGGGAAGTTTGGAAAAATCCTTGGGAGCCACTGTTAGTTGTCGATAAGGTTGTATCTTAAGCCACACCAAGTCACCTATTTTGAACTCTAAAGCGCGATGATGGTTATCATAAGAAGACTTCATATGTTGCTGAGGTCCAAGTAACCGTTCTCGTTCCATCTTGATGAACTCGTCTCGCTGTTCTAAAGCGATATCAACTGCCTCGATCCCGAACCTTCTCTAGAATAGTCCAAAAGTCTTGGTGGATCTCGTTCATACATAATTTTGAATGGTGTTGTCTTTAAGCTTGTGTGGAACGAAGTATTGTAACAATATTCCACCCATGGAAGCCAAGTAAGCTACTTACATTGAACTTCTCTTTTCAAGCATATTAAGCACATCTCTAGGATCCTATTAACCACCTTGTTTTGTCCATCCGACTGAGGACGATATGCAGTGGTAAAGAAAAGTTTTGTTCCCAACAATCTGAAAAATTCTCTCCAAAAAAGACCGCAGAAGACTTTATCTTGATCGGACACAATAGTCCCTGGAAGTCCGTGAAAGCGAACAATGTCACGAAAGAAGGTTTGCGCCACTGAGACGGCCGTGTATGGATGGTTTAAGGCGATGATATGGACATATTTGGAGAATCGCTCTACTACAACTAAAATCATTGTTTTGCCTTATACCTTGGGCAGTGATTCAACGAAATCCATTGAAATGTCCGACCAGACCTTTGTAGGTACTGGAAGTGGTTGCAACAACCCAGCCGGTTGGAGTGTCTCCCACTTGTTCTTTTGGCACACCTGAAATTTGCCATTGAAGTCTTGAACCGTGCGTTTCCATCCTTTCTAGTAAAAATCCCGCTTAATGCGATCCAACGTTTTATGAACTCATTCGTGACCAAAATTGTGAAATCCTGAAATAATATCTTGTATCAAATCTGAATCGGTATCCAGATACACTTGTCCCTTCCTAAATATTAGCAAATCTCATGCTTCCCAATCCTCTGATGATTCTCCTTGAATTATGCGATCGTGTAGAGTGGCTAAATTAGTGTTGTTATTGACTTCCTTTCTAACACGAGCTAAGATCCCACCATCTGATTTATTCAAAGCATACACCGCCCATTTTTTCTCTGATTTATCATCTCCTCTTCTAGGAAAAGCGTCTGCGACCTTGTTAGTGACCCCTGATCGATACTCTACACCAAAGTCGCATCCCAATAACTTGCTCACCCAATGTATTTGGAGCGAAGTTGTTAACTGTTGTTCTAGCAGGAACTTAAGGCTGTAGTGGTCTGTTCTGATTAAGAAGTGATGTCCCCATAAGTATGGCCACCTGTGAATAACTGCTTTAGCAAGCCCGATCAGTTCTCGTTCATATGCTGCGAGTTTTAAGTGTCGATCTGCCAATTTCCTACTAATGAAACCAATAGGATGTCCTTATTGCTGCTACACCGCGCCGATTCGAGTGCCCAATGTGTCACACTCGACCACAAAATCTTTAGAGAAATCAGGAAGTGCAAGGACATGAGACTCTGAAAGTGACTTCTTTAGGACTCGAAAAGACTCGTCAGCTGCTTCATCCCAAGTAAATCCAGTTTTCTTAAGTAGACAAGTTAAAGGAGCCAATGTAATTTTGTAGTCTCGAATAAATTTCCTATAGTACCGTGAAAAACCTACGAATCCTTGGACTGCTTGAACGGATGTCGGTTGAGACCACTACGTTATCGCTGTAATTTTTACTTGGTCAACTTTGACACCTATATGTGTAATCACGTGACCGAGATATCCTACTTCTTGTTGCCTGAAAGAACACGTTGACTGCTTTAACAACAATCCATGACTTCGTAATAGTCCAAAGACGTGTTGCAAATGCTTGAGATGTTCTTCCTAGGAAACACTATAGATCAAAATATCATCAGAAAATACCAACAAAAATCTCTCTAATACATCACGAAAGATGGTATTCATGAGACTTTGAAATGTTGAGGGCGCATTGGAGAGGCCGAAAGGCATGACCAAGAACTCGAAGTGACCATGGTGAGTTCAAAACGCTGTTTTTTTTTTAATATCATCACTGCACATTCAAACTTGGTGATGTCCAGAGGCGAAGTCAAGTTTGGTGAAGAAACGAGCTCCATGTAATTCATCTAAGAGTTCTTCCACTAACGGAATAGGAAATTTATCTTTCACTGTGATTTTATTAAGATCTCGGTAATCAATGCAAAATCTCCATGTCTTATCTGCGTTCTTAACCAATAGTACTGGTGAAGAGAAATGAGAATTACTAAGTCGGATTATGCCAGTACAAAGCATCTCGGTGCATTGATGTTCGATCTCATCTTTTAGAAAATGAGGATAGCGATACGGTCGTACTGCGACTCGGTTTACTCCTTGTATTAAGCGAATGCGGTGGTCACAGTCGCGCTTCTGAGGAAGCCCGGATGGTTTAGCAAAAATGTCCTAGAAGTTGTGTAGTATTTTACGTAGCTGTTTTGGGATGGTGTCCGTCGCTAGTGCCCAGCTGGCCACTTGTTTCGGTATAGTGATCTCAAGACTTGATTCCTGTGACAATGGAAATATTTATTCTTCCTCAAACCATTGTTCCACATGATTCCCCTCCAATAATATAGAATTTAGAGCAGCTAACTCATAGCCTTTGTTCACCGTTTTTCCATGCCATAAAACAGTGATATCGTTGTGTTGGAATTCCAACATCTTGGTTTTTCCGTCCTACACTACTCATCCCAATGCATTGAGCCAACATGAGCCTAACACCACATCGAAACCCTTAAGAGAAATGGCAAAGCAATCTGCTTGGGAGAGAAAGGAGAATTACTAACTCGGATTATGCCATTACGAAGCATCTTAGTGCCTTGACGTTTGATCTCATCTTTTAACAAATGAGGATAGCTATATGGTCGTGCTGAGAGTGGGTTTGCTCCTTGTATTAAGAAAATGCGGTGGTCACAGTCGCGCTTCTGAGGAAGCCCGGATGGTTTAGAAAAATGTCCTGGAAGTTTTGTAGATCTTATGGAGCTGTTATGGGATGGTGTCCGTCGCGAGTGCCCAGCTAGCCACTTGTTTCAGCATAGTGATCTCACGACTTGATTCCTGTGACATCATATATATTTCTTCTTCTTCAAACCATTGTTCCACTTATTCCCCTCTGATACTATAGAATTTAAGGCAGCTAACACAGAGCCTTTGTTCGCCTGCTTCTCCATGCCATATAACAGTGGTATCGTTGTGTTGGAATTCCACCGTCTTGGTCGTTCCGTACCACACTACACGTCCCAAGGCATTGAGCCAACGTATGCCTAACACCATATCGAAACCCTTAAGAGAAATGTCGAAGCGATTTTCTTGTAATTTATGTCCTTGTACGTTCATCTTCAACGCTTTGCAAAAACCGTCAATAGAACACTTTCCACCGTTGAGAAGTGCCACAAAACACCGGGCCATCTTCTCATCGGCACTCCGAGGGCCTCTGCCATACTACTTTTGATGAAGTTGTGGGTACTTCCAGTATCAAGCAAAACCCATCATTTCATAATTACGATATCATCATGTACCTGGAATGTAGTTTCGGTCTGTTCCCCATTCATTGCATTTAAGGAAATTTCCACTTCTTCTTCTATTACTTCGTCTCCTTCCTCATGGTCATCCAAAACCTGCTCTATTTAGAAAAGAACTGGTTTGCATATGTGATACAGTGTATAGAAGTCATCACAATTGAAGCATAGTCCTTCAGCCCGTCGTTGAGCCATTTCCGCCCTGGGTAGTTTTTTCCAAACACTCTTTTGTTGTGTTTGTTTCGGACCTATTTTCCATGGTTGTGATTTTTCGCCCTCGTGTTCTATAATCGTGGGCATTTACACTCCTATTTTCTCGACAAATGATCGTGTTTTTGGGTTTTCATGATGTGTTGGTGGTGTACGATGTCACCCAAACGTTCTTTCTCTCTTATCCCCTTCGATTTTGTATTTCATTATCACGAGCGTATTCCATCGCTTCAAAATTTGTTTATGGACGCAAATACTCAAATTCTTTCCGCAAACTGTCAGTTAGGCCGTCGCAGAATTGCCATAGCTGTTGATCTCTTGTGAGTCGTGTTTGGCACCCCAGACACTCTTCAAACTAATTACAATATTCATTCACAGAGACGGTGTGCCTTAGATTGCACAACTCTCCTACGGGGTTCACTACATCAGCTTTCCCAAAACGACTCTTCCAAATTCTTTTGAATTCCGCCCATCCTAGTTGATGTGTTACTAACCGCCTCAAATTGTTGTTCCAGTGGTAAGCTTACCATGTTAACACGAATGCTGCTTGTCGCACTTTGGCATCATCATTGTACACTCTTTGATCCATGAAGTAATCATCAAAATTTTGTAGTCACTCGACCGCATTGGTAGTACCATCATACGGTGGGAACTCCATCTTAAGTGTTGGAGCCACCCCTCTATCTGGAACCCGGCCTAGCGCATCATGAGTCATATAGTCGCCTTTCTCTTCAAGAGAATCCTGCACTCAGAAATCTCCATAGCTTGGTTTAGATGATGCACCAATTGGCCGCACGTTCCAATTCCCTCCTCCATCCGCTCTTCGGTGTCCACGTTCGCTACCCACAGATCCTGCTGGCCATGGTCCGCCACAGAAAGAAAAATATGTATTGGCATCCATGGCTTGCGACGATGTTGCTTTATGCCCTTAGATCCCACTCATTATTTCAACTTCCGAAAGCTCTTCCGTTGATAGTTTAATTAATGTGTCGTCCACAGCCTTCCCTTTTCTTTGTGCGTCCTCATTCTTCTTAGTAGTGGTGAGTGTTTCAAGAGTAGCGCCATGTTCCGGGTCAGTCTCTGTAAGCGTGTCTAGCTTCTGCAACACAAGTGTGAGCTTTTCCATCAAGGCATCTTCGTCAGCCATTGGACCGTTTGTCGCTGATACCAAATTGTTATGAGCCTGAGCCTTAGATTGAGACCTCGTAACAGGCGCCGTGATTCAACAAAGTAAGAACATACAAATTGATAATAGCTAAGCTTCCTTTAACCCTAGTCTCTCTTGAGAATAAGGTTAATTTCTGGAAGATGATCTTTATTATTCTTCCTAAGAGACCTTTATATAGGTGGTATATAATATTTTTCCAAAACTAGAAAGGAAAAACTTCTTAAAAATTCAATGAAAAGGAAAACATCCAAAAAAGCCTATATACTTTGTAAAAAGGAAAACTTTAAGGATCCTACTTTGAATTGCTTGTCTTGCGATAGCACGTGATACCGAAGCGTGTATCATTATACTTATATAAATTCGACACTCTGAGAAAAATATTTGGGAATACCTCCAAAGGAATACCAAATTTTGAAATTAACCTATTGATTGTCGTAACCCTCGGAATTTCTCTAATAGCAAAACATCCCATGTGAAATGTTGTGCACATTTTTAGTTAATTGACAACTTGTAGGAAGAAATTTTCCAGAGATGGTGCATCTTTTCCATCTTTTGGGGTCCCACATCACACTGGATAAGAACTATAAAATTGCCATCTTCATACTATCCCAAAGCTAGGCCCTTTCATTGCTAACATCTTCTTCTCCACATGTACGAACGTAATCTTCTTCCATGTTGTAAAATTCTTCTCGATGATGGATGTAATATCCATTCTATCATAGTTGTTGCGATAAGCATGGCAGTGTAGTCCCGAAATGAGACCCACTTCTTTGAGAGAGTGTTGGATTACTCATTTTCCTTTTCAAACTTTAGTTGTCCGAAGAACAAGCATCCACATGCCCATCCACCTGTGTTATGTGTTTTTCAAATGAAATAAATATTTGAATTGTGGGTGCTT
This sequence comes from Moricandia moricandioides, assembly GCA_905132885.1. Taxonomy (NCBI): domain Eukaryota; kingdom Viridiplantae; phylum Streptophyta; class Magnoliopsida; order Brassicales; family Brassicaceae; genus Moricandia; species Moricandia moricandioides. The sequence continues at coordinate 21,050 of CAJHQQ010000220.1, read as the reverse complement.
GTAGAAGCAGTCCAACTATGTATGATAACTTCTTCTTTAGAACACTTATCGCCTAATAATTGTAACACTTTAATGAAATCTTGATTATTTTCCCATACTCGATTGGAGGGAAGTACATCTTCAGCGGTTGAATGGCTCCAGTTTCCTCTTCTGCAACCTGCACTCCATAGAAAAAACAATCCAACCTTTAAAGCTTTTACTAATTTTTTGATAGCTATACAATCAAACAATCGAAGTTTTACTAAGTTTTAAACAGTCATACTATCCAAATCAGTTGAAGGTTTCCTACATTTTACAAAGTTTTGCCTAGTTATTCACTTGATATACCCTTTATAAGTTCAATTACACAGTGTTGCATACGATTTTGTCGTTTCATGTTGATGAACTGACTCTTCTTCTTCTCTGTTCGTAGCGACAACTGTGTGTTCTTCAACTTCTGGGTTCGCAACAATTATAGCTTACTCTCTGGACATTCTGGCGGTGTCTGCGTTTTAATTCATAAGGAAACAAGTTGGACCCACAGTGCGGATTCTCTCCACTCCTCACAGCTACGGATGCTTCTTCTGAATGACTCTCCGACCCTTCTTTAATTGATGTATATTTAATAGCTCCATGTTCACTTTTGACGGCTTTTGGGTTAAATATTGGGATGTTGGATGGATTATATTGTTTAAAGATATTGATAACGGTCATTTAGAAGATATGATTGAGGAACTTAAGGGACTTGGTCGATTTTGAATCCGTCAGATGTTAAAGTTTAGGAGTGAATCCGAGTTAAGTGGGTGAGCATAATATTAGGGTTGGAGAGTCCGATTGGTCAAACTTTAATTTGTTATGTTTGCCTTGGATTTTCGGTCTTTTATATTTTTACAATTTAAATAAAGATAAATTAAAATAGAAAAGGAGGAGAGCATATGGGTATTTTTTTTTAGCATGAAGAGTATATCCGACTTTGATTCAAAGTAATCTGGAAAATAAATGACCTTTGACCACCGGCAATGACAATGTGATCATTCTTATATGCGATGATGATGAATGAAAAGATGAAGATGTTCAGCCTCTAGGCAAACAAATAGTCTCTATTTTATAAATGTCTCAAGGTACTATCTCAAAATATATATTTCTTATCCGGATAACTCTAAAAGTTTCCAAGATTTAATATTCTATTTCCAATAGCTTTCTATTTTATTCACCCTTCAAACTTTTTCATATGTCAAGAGGTGACCATTTTATCGACACAGGTGGTCTCGTGACAAATGGCCAAGTGGCATCTTACATTTTCTTCAGACTTAGCATGGATTTTATTAGAAATGATTAATTACCAAACTTACCACCAAGTAGCAGAGGATTGGATGATGGTTTGGGTTTTTTGGAAGGGGTAATTTCCATTGAGAATCATCTCATGCTTGAAGATAATTTTATGATTAATGATGATGAAATTAATGTGAATGGAGGAGGTGATATTGAAATGCATGATTCTTTCCCTTCAGTTGATGAAACTGTAAACGCTTACGCTCAAGATATTGGTTCTTCAACAGATTGAATTTCTAATCTTAACGAACTTTCTAGTTGGAGTTTATGGGCTCCAAGGTCGAAGAGGAGACTCATGATGAGGTCCAAGAGGAGGTACATACCAAATCCTAGTCGCTTTTTGATTTTCTCAAATCAACATAAGCACTCTCTCAAATAAAAGATCAATTGCAGTACTTACGGATCATATCCACAGAGACTCAATATTTCACACAATAGACATTAGGTTCAGATTAAGCTTGGTCAGATAATAGAAAGCAGTAAATCAATTAGTGAATTTAAGCAGTAAATAATAAGAGTTGTAAAACCGATGGAAGAAGGGTGCTAGACTTAGGGTTTCCTTCAGGTTATGAGAATTATATTCTATAGATGCTAAGGGTTTGATCCTAGAACTCGAATGCAATAATAAGATATTCAGCTCTTGTTGCTAGTCTAATCGGATATCTAAATCCTATATTCCAGCTCGTATACGAATACTGAACGGGTATCTATCGATACTACATAGTGTCGATCGATATTTCTTTAAGCAAGCATTAAAGCCTAGTCGATATGTTCACTAAATTAATTAAACCTGCTCTTCCAAGCGCCTAACAATCTAGCTCAACAGAATTATGATCGATTTCAACCCACTCTCGCGGTTATCAATTTCTTAAGTTCAGGGTTCTAGTTAGCTACTCTCGAACACAAGAAATTAGATCAATTATGTGAATGATCATATTAAATCAACCTAGCAATTATATATTTCATAAGTTCATCAAAACCCCTAGAAAACCCTAAACATAACAAGGGATCTACTCACATATGATAGATGAATTATAAATCATAGAATAAATATCATAAATAAATAACAAAACCAAAGGAGTTCCAATCAATATCTGAAGGAGAATTTATCTTTTATCCAAACCTAAGAGAGAAAACCTAATATAACAAAAGCCTAGCATCCACAGTGGCTTAGTAAACATATATATATAGGGTTCTGAGTCGTACATGGGTGTTTTGAATAAGGTAAACTTTGGGGAAAAGTTCCAATTCTTCAAACTTCATTAAAATACATCAACTTGCTGATTTGGAGAATTGTCGATCGCCACCAAATTTGATTTCGTTTGACGCTCCTTCGACTCTTGAATTCTCGGCTTCATGCTCGCGTATCAGACGAACCACTTTTTATTAAAACAGGCATAACCTTTGATTCAGAGTCGTGATGGACCTCAGACCAGATACATTGGAACCCTAACTCAAAGATATATATTGTGTCAAAATATAAGTTCAATCTCACCGTTGCAAGGCATCCATCCATAGCTAAACTTCTGATGAATCTAAGAAGCTTTGCACCTAAAATAGCTCCATAATCTCCAAAGTGTTCTAAAACTCCTAGACCCTATATAACATAAAAGAACACCAAAACGACTCCAAAAATATAATAGACTCTAAAAAAAAGACTTATAACATGGTCTAAAATCGGTAAAAACCATGGTATATCAACTCCCTCAGACTTATCATTTGCTTGCCCTCACACAAAACTTAGCATGAACCTGTGGAGGAAGTTTGAAAACACAGGGACTCACCAGCTCCTTAGAACACCATTATGACCTCTATTATATTGCAACCATATCGGAGGCATTTCCATGTACTCAGCCCCAACTTAGCAAGTTGCCATACCACAACTATAGCAGACAATATCTAACATACCCCTCTACGAACCTCATTTTTTATATATTAAAGTGCAAGCTTTATCTTGGAATATCAATCAAAGGACACATGAAATATTACATCAACATGTTTATGAACACACATGCAGTCTTCTCAGGTTCATTTATTCCCTCTTCCCCTCTTCTTCGAATCTTTTTCTCTTTTTTCAACTTTTTTTCTTCTTTTCTTTTCAACTCTGCAAACTGTACTCGAATAATGAATTATAGGAAACTTTATCTACCCCTCCCTTTCAACAATGTGTTATCATTACTTTGAATTAGAATAATGAGGTCATAGGAAACTTTCCTACCCCTCTGCATCTTAGGAAATCAACTCAATATTTTCTTTTCTAGATGCCGAAAAGAGGAGAGAGGGGAATAGAAACACATAGACTTTTCCCTTTCAAACCTACATTAGGAATCTGATCGAGTGTATACAAAGCCCCAAGACAAGTGATTAGAATTGATCTCCTTTGGAATTTTCATTCAATACAACTTGAAGATCAGCAACTCAGAATGATGCTAGAATGTGGTTAGGTGGTATTGTTCCAACAAAAATTTATTAGTCCCCAACTAACTCTTTTCTAACTCAATAAAACAATATAACTGACACTAAAAACAAAACACAGCATAAGTAACTACTTCCCCGGACTTAAACAACAATGTCCACGGTGTTATATAGTCCGAGATTGGAAAAATGAAGTAAATAAAAACTGTAAAATTTTACCAAGGAAATTCAGTTATACCTGATGTGTTTGATGAGCTTCGATCGACATTGATCAGATGGTTCCTGATGCTTGTGTGAAGTGGTGTCGACCGACACCGGACGGTCGTTGGTCGATACTTGTCCTTAACTTATCTTCCTCAGATCTCTTTTTTTTAACTGAAATAAATAAACACGAAAAATTCAGTATAAAATGAAAATTATATTAGAACTAATTAAAACTTACCTAAGAAAGGGATGCCTTCCACTTAGTGCTTGATTTAAGTCATAAGTTTGACTTCTGAAGGTCAGATGTTGTATAGATGAGAACAAGAACGTGCTCCAAAACAAGTTTCAATGTCTACTTTCTTCAACTTCAGTACACAGCTCGTGAAAGCCTTCATAAACTCTTCTCTTTTGTATATCTTCTCAACAATAAAGAGTGCTCGAACCTTTTCAAAAGGTTATGAGAAGCATCTTCTGCGCACTCTTTATTTTCTTACACCATCAGAGAAGTCAGGAATCAATGATAATTAAGGACCTCCCATGGTCCTTTTTCTCTTCTTCTTATTCTTCCTCTTTCCCCCCAGACTTGGATGCTTCTGTCTCTGCATGCTGAGAAACTCAAAGGGTTTCGAGTGACACTGATGTAGTATCAACACTACAAGAAACAAATCGGATACCGAGGGAAAAAAATGTTGATATTCCGTCAGGAAACCATGTTCCCTACAAAATCTTGACGAAACTGTCTGTCAGTACCATCTCATCGGGAATTCAAAATCCATCGGTATTTCCTCGAAGACGGCCGAGGAATCCCAATGGATTACTGAAGGACGTATTCCTGACGGGGTACCGATGATTTTTTCGTGGAGAGAGATGGTCAGGAATCCACAGGTAGTTCCCAACCGCCCTGGCCGTTCGTTTTCAAATCAGAATTTTTATGTATTCCATTGGAAACTGTCGATGTTTGCCGATAACTCCCGACGACCGTACTTTGTTGGGAAATTTAGGAAATCCCTACCGAGCAGAGAATGTCGGTAATTGTCAGTAATTCCTGACCGATATTCCGTCAGAATTCTCAGAAATTATTGAATGATAGGTCCGTCGATATACTCCCAATTTCCCGACCAAGATTTCCGTCGGTATTTACAGACCGATAGGTCCATCGGTATACTCCAAATTTCCCGACCGAGATCGCCGTTGGTATTTACCGACCGATAGGCCCATCGGGATGTATGAATTTTTTCTGATTTTTTTCATTCTATAATTTAATTGAATATTTTAAAACAAATGAAACTGAAATCGTTAATTTAAAACATCATTATTAAAAATTATTTAAATTTTGTTATACATAAAAGTTATAATTTAAAATATTAGAATAAAAGAAAATTACAAAAACTGGAAATTGTCCCCAAATTGATCCTTCAATTTTTCCCACATTGTTTGGTTGAGATTCTTGGTTTGCTGGAGCTCAGGTCGGATCTCAGCGTTATCAGTCTTCAATAACGCAATCTCTTCTTCTTTGTTCTTCAGATATTCCTGGAGGTCCTCGGGATAGGAGGGAAAATGAACTGAAGAAGAAGATCCCTCCTTTGTTGAAAGACCTAGCCCGACATAACGACCTTTCTTCTAGGAACAGTCTGCGAAAAAAACAAAATATGTTAAGAAAAATAATGAAGAAATTATGTAACTGAGATATATGTAAATAAGATGAAATTATTTGCAAAACATACCTCAAGAACAAGAGTGTTGAGTTGCTCCAAAGTTAATGTGTTGGAAGAAGCACAAGATCCATCTTCAGATTGAGACATATGGATTGCGATGAGGTCCTCCGCTCTGGTGTGGACAAAATGTACGACATCCATGATAACCGCATCCTGAATTTGTTCAGTGTGCTTGTTGGTGTGGGCAGACTTCAACACGTCTAGAGAACTGAAGGGGTTTCCATCGTTTGCTACAATCTAGTAACAAAAACAATTAAATTAAAATAAAAGTTTAAATTAATAGAATTTGAATTAAAATTTAAAAAATTACTAGCTGACACCATTGGAAAAGTGTACGGGTAGCCTCGAGGTTGTGGACATAAGCTCCCTTGCCGCCACAATCGCTACGCTTGTTCTTTGAATTGGTTTTCGAGAAGGCCTTTGTTTCTGTTTTTTTTTTCCAATTTGCGATCAAGTCCTGAAAGACGTCCGGGTTGATGTTCCTTGGGGTTCTCCCAGTCTCCCACATTTTTTCCAACTCATTGGTCCAACCGTTGTAGTAATTAGCGGTGTATCGATCAAATGATTTTTTCACTTCCAATGTCAATCCCGAATCGCAATTGTACTCTTGCTAAAAAATGCCAAAACAAAGAAAATAAATGTTATAAAAATGAAGCTTGAAACGCTAAAGTATTTACAAATTCAAAAAACTTTACCGCAAATTTCCGAAACCAGCTCTCGCGGTATGGTTGAGGAATGTGGTTGTACGTCGGCCAACCCTTCGGCAGTAGAACAAAGTTAACAATCCTCAAAAGTCCTTTGCTGATTCCGCTATCTGACAGCTCAAACCTACAAAATCAAAAATGATTATAATTGGTAGAAAATATTGAATATCGAACATTTAGCTACTCTTAAAATCGATAACTTACCAAGTGGTGTCGGGGATGGTCTCATAATGAGGATGGAGATAGGGCAAGGCTTCTCGACCAGGCTTATGGATCAAGTCGTCAATGGACATGGTAGTCGGCAATGGCTGTCCATAATGAGAAGGTGCGGCTGGTGTAACCCTGGGTAAATGAGACGTAGAACAAGTACTGCTAGCACTTCGGGCTAAAGGACGCTGAGACAGTGTAGGTGTTCTAGACCTTTACAAAAAACATTATAAGTATAACATCTTTTTATTAAAGTAAAAGATTGCAATAAAACTTAAAAATATTCTTACGATAAAATAAACATTCTAAATTATATAAGTAAAGTTTTATATATTTTTTTTTAATTAAATATTTTATTGTAAAAACTTTTTAAATATTATAATAATCAAAAAATATATATTTTTAATATATATATACATATATATATATATATATATATATATATATATATATATATATATATATATATATATATATATATATATATATATATATATATATATATATATATGTGTATGTGTGTAAAAATGTAAAAACAATTTTTACATATGTAATATTTATGAGAACTTTTAAAAATTTGAGTTAACTATAAAAACGTTTTTTATATATTATAATTACTAAAATTGATTTAATATATATATTAAATAGTAAAACAAATTTAGATAATATAATTGGTAAAAATATTTTTATATATATCAAATAATTGAAATAATGTGTAGTTATTAGAAAAAAAAATGAAAAGATATTACAAAAGCTTTATAAACACATAATAACAATCTCTAAACTAACAAACATAATCAAAATCCCTAAACTCTAACTTCACAATCCCTAAGATCTGTGTGCAAGAAACATTTTTATTATGAAAGCTTTATAAACACATAATAACAAATCTAACGTGATATGAACATAAGAATTGAAAATCTTTCATGGTTTTGGTGAGATTTGGAGAGAAAATGAGGGAGAATTCGTCGGTGGTGCTGCAGATAGAGAGAGAGAGAGAGAGAGAGAGAGAGAGAGAGAGAGAGAGAGAGAGAGAGAGAGAGAGAGAGAGAGAGAGAGAGAGAGAGAGAGAGAGAGAGAGAGAGAGAGAGAGAGGAAAATGTGGAAGAAGAAGAAGGTCGAGAATTTATATTAAAAATTCCCTACGGATATTTTTTGTCGGGATGCTTTTAGCGAAATTTTAGGCAGTTAATATACGCGGGTGAAATTTTGATACTGACGGATTACCTAGTGATTTCCGACGGTAAAGAAATCCGCCACAAATCCGTAGGTAATTTCCCTTCCGAATCCCTATGGATTGTAATATTTTTTTGCATGTTTCTTGATTGGTGAAATGAAACCACAAGTGGTCGGGATTCCGTGGGTAACTCCCTACGGATTCCCAACGGTTTACCCACAGATCCCCAATGGTTTTGTGGTTTTCTGTCATTTAAATATTAATATTTGATTTTGAATGTTGTTAGTGAGTTATACAAACAATATATAAGGTAGTTCCACTCAAAATACACTCCAAAACTTTATAAACCAATTAATAGACAACTATAAACAAACACCAGTACACGTCAATTTACTTCGGTACAATACATTAAGTTTAACGATATAATCTTGAGATGTTGTTAGAGTATTGAGCGTTTACTAATTTGATCAAGTGTTTTCTACTCATTATATGAATCCATCAACCTGTAATTAGGCAATCACTCAAACAGTAAACATAAAATTGATTTTAAATCCCTTTTTAGGGGTTTCCAACGGGAAGCTGTGGGGAAATCCCGAAGGATCACCGATGAATGCCCCAAAATTCGAAAATCCGTCGGCAACTCGTGGGGAATTCTCGACGGATTACCGATAAAACGTCCAAATTTGGGACTTTCGTCAGTAATCCGTGGGAATTTACCGACAGATTACCCTAAAAAGGGGTTTAAAGTCGCTTAGTTTATGCAATCAAATAAGTTTTCAAATACGATCACCCCTTAAATGCAATACAAGTTTGATTTTAAAATATTAATACAATCTAATAAGTTTTTAAAGTACAATCAAACCTTACCTTCGATATAGACTTGCTTTCTAAGAATCAAATACTTGTCACTTACTAAGTAATATAAAAACTAAGAATGCAATACAATACAGTTTTCAACCTACTCTTCCTCTGAAGAATAATTAAAAAAAATGAATTTAATCCGTCGTCATACTCTCCAATCTCTGCCTCAGATTTCGAGTTCACAATATTATCATCTCCTCCAAAATCGGTTAAGTTGACAACAAGTTCCACAGCTGCTAGATCTTCAGTTGGACATACATGGCTGGTAGAGTTCGGTTGCAATGGTTCGGATATTCCTTCTACTCGTCCTCTTGGATTGACTGAAGTGACAGTCATCCACGGATCATTCTTCTGCCTTACCCAAGGATAACAAATATAGCGAATCTGAAAATTATGCATGAGTAAGTTAATATATATCATGTTTCATATTTAAAAAATTACTGATGAAGAGTTGAGGAAATTTAAAAACAAACCTGATCAGCCTGTGAAGCAAGAATGAATGGATCGTAATACTGCAATTTTTGTCTCGAATGTACTGATGTAACACCAAATGCGTCTATTCTCACTCCACGATCAAGAGTATAGTCATACCAATCAAAATAGAAGAAAGTTCACCTCAATCCTATCATTCCCGGGAACCGTATTTCTAAAATTTTGCGTATGTTACCGCATCGCCCCCAGATGAAGAAGAAACACTAGAATCATGAGTTCTCCTCGAGGTGCCTTCCTTTTCAACTGCGAATGCATATCCACGTGTGAAATATCTCGTATATGACTTCATTACATTGTCTGGTCCGTAAACAATCTCACGTAGCCAGTCATCAATGTTTTCTCCGCAGTGTAGATAATGGTCAACCTATACATAAAAAACAAAATAATTTATCACTAAAATTTTCACATCTTTTCAAAGCCATCCCTCAAAATGGTTTTTCTTTAGTTGTTCAAGTTGTTCTTCTGTCTCACCTACGTACCGAGAGCGCATTTCTTCCATATATAACATGTACGAATGAGTACACAAATGTTAGACAATCTGTAAAAAGTAAAACTTTAATTGTAAATTTTTTGTAAGTTGATATACCCTGTTATTTATCAGTTTTAGGCCATGTTATAGACCATGTCTTGAGTCTAAAATGTGTGTCTAGGCTATGTTTTAAAATATTTTCAGGTTCAGGTACGTTTTGGAGAACTTTGTTGATTGTGGAGCTTTTTGAGGTGCAGAACTGCGCAGACACGTCTGATGTTTTTCTATGGATGGAGACATACCCACGGTGAGATTGAGCTGTGATGGTTACACAAGGCAGAGTTTTGAGTTGTCTTTCCAATGCACTGATTTGAGGTCCATCTGAAGGTTAGATCAAAAGTTATACCAGTTTTACTGAAGCGTGGTTTGTCTGCCTCGCGAGAGGACGCTGTCGAGAAGATGAAGGACTGTCGATCGACGGCACAAACTTAGTGTCGATCGATGGTGATTCCAGAAGACAGGTCCAACATTTTTCAAGACCAACTGAAGCCCAAAAGCCTCCACAAAGTACCAAAATAACCTGGACGTGTTTTTGACCTAATTTATGTTCTGTTAAGCCATTGTTGACGGCTATGTTTTACTTGTAAGAAGAGAAGAGCTTAGGATTTGAGAGAGAGATCTGAACAATTTACATAGAAGATCTTGAACTCCCTTTATCTCTTATCTTATTATCTATGCAATTCATTCAGTTATTTTATATGTTTCTCATAATCATGTCAGAGTAGTTTGCTTTTAAATTTAGGGTTCTTCAAAGGTGGCTCTGAATCGTTAATCACATAGAATTGTTAGGGTAATCATCTAGTTCTTTGTTCAATTTTTTCCTAATGCTGAGTTTAATTTGATCACTTCAACCCTAGATTATAGGAATTATTAGCGCAAGCGAGAGCCTGACTATAACCCCGAAACTTAACTTAAGCAGTCTAAAACCTTAGTAACAAACGAGAGTTGAATTAGCAGTTTAGAGAACATATCAAACATAAAAATTGTATCTGCTTAGAAGTAGCATCGATCGACACCACATAGTGGCCATCGATCGATACTTAGTTGAGATTCACGAGAGTGATCTCCTAAACTCTATAGTTTGAGTTCGAGAACGATACTTAATAAAACCCTTAGCAATCTGTTAATCTACATAATTTAGCTTACCTGAGAATTTCCCCTAAGTATATTCTTTCCCATAAGTCTTTACAAACCAATCAATCAATCCTTGAATCACTACTTACTAAATCATTGTTACTCTCTAGCTTTTATTCGAAAACATATAATATATTGTGCAATCCTAGAGTCTTTGTGGATTTTATCCTTAAGTACTATATTGAACCTCTTATTTGAGAGAGTAAAGTGGGAAATAGGATTAATTTGAAAGTGAAATAAAACTCCACATTAAATTTGGCGCCGTTGCCGGGGACTCTTTCTTATTGCCATAAGGCTTAGTTTAGATTATAGTCTAGATTTTTTTTACTGTTTGCTAACTTATTCTTTCCTTGTTCGTAATGACGCAAGTACTTTTTGGAGAGGATATGGACTCTGACAACGAGAATCGATCGATGGAGTTCTAACATCGGGCAACACTCTTCCATCAGCATAGATCAATACCTGTCAGCCGGACGCAGGTAAGTCCGCATACTCTGATTTATATAATAATAATAGAGTATTCCTAGGAAATCTCGAAGGTCGAGCGTGCAATGTCGTAGGCCGATTTATTGATAGACCAGAGGATGCAAAACCTATAGGAATAGCTGTGATATTTAATGATGGGATTGAGCGTCGGAGAACACTTGGAGACTACAACAGGCCTGATCAGTTCTACACTAACAGGTCCGCAATCAGTCCACTAGCGATTAAAAGAGAAGACTTCCAGCTGAAGCCCAAAATTTTTTCCTTAGTGGGCCAAAATCCTTTTCATGGTCTTCCTCATGAAAAGCCCATAGACCATCTCGAAACACTTGAAGATTTTGTGTCTAGCATCAAGGTGCATGGTGTCTCTGAAGACTACATTTTCTGCAAGCTGTTCCAACATTCTCTTTTTGGAGATGCGGTTTATTGGCTGAAAAGCCTATCACTAGGATCCTTCACTTCCTGGAATGATATCAAGACTGCATTTCTAACTGAATTCCTTGATAGCGTGAGATATGAAGAGCTGAGAAATTGAATCTATACATTCTCTCAGGGTCCTGCTGAGGCTTTTAAGGCTTCGTGGGTAAGATACAGAGCTCACCAGCGAGACTGCCCACACCATGGTTTTTCTAAAATCCAGCTACTGGATATTTTCTTCAGAGGCCTCGATTGGACATACCAAGCGGCTTTGGACACTGTGAGTCAAGGGAATTTCAAAACCAGGAGCCCTGAAGAAGCTACAAAGTTCACTGAAAATATAGCATCTAGCACTAGTGCGAGAAGACCGATCTTGACACGAGGAAGAAAACAGAGAACTCGAGTAAATATCAGATATCAGAGGTCAAAGCAACCTTAGCATCGGTTGAAACCCTCATGGTTAGACGTAATCATTCTCGATCAAGTAACATGGACGATGATTACTCGCCTGAATAGGGAAAGCAACTAGAGTCTATGGACGAACCCAGCTTCCCGGTACAGCAATTCCAACCAGAAGAAGGTAGTTTCACTAAAGGCTACAATACAGCTATGAAGGTGCAAGAGAGGGACAGAAAATCAAGGATGAATCAAGTCTTCACAGGGAACCGTAGAGTATCCGCCAAGCTCAATGATAAATTAGACTTAATAATACTCAGAGATGACAGAGAAATTCAAAACCCTGAGTGAACTAGCTAAGAGGATCGACAACAAAGTTGCAAATAAAGCCCTCTCTATCAAAAGAGAAGATGGAGTTTTGCCTGGTATGCCGGACATCAACCCTAGAAGTCAAGTCAATTCTGTGACTTTACGAAGCGGAAAACAACTCATTCCTAGTGCGAAATAAAGCATAACCATTGATGAGTTTGCCAGAATCGTGCAAGATGGAAAAGAGAAATCGCATCCAATTCTGCTCAACATCGACGAGCGCGATCTTGTGATTCTTCCCAAAACTAAAGGTTTAGACATAACTGATGAGATAGATGAATTTACCTTAACTTGAAAGAAAAAGAAGCGGAATTAGGTACTCGAGAGACCATCGATGTTCTGACCCCAGAATTGATCGACGCCCATTCCTTGACCCAAAGCCAACCGAAGCAGTTAAGACTAGGGTCTACCAAGCGAGAACCCTTTTCCCAGAAATAATGCGAAAGCAAACAAAGAGTTAGATAGAGAAATATGCAAGAAAGCATTCGACAAGATGATCATCGAAATGCCGCTAAGCGATGCCATGAAGATTTCACCTGCAGTCAAGCAATATGTGAAAGACGCAATGTCTCGAGGATTCCAAAACATAGAACATAGCGTCATGATGGTATCCGAAGAAATGAGTGCAATCATTCAAGGGGCAACACCAATTAAACTTCCAGATCCCGATAGTTTCGTTCTAGACTACACCATTCATAATGAGAAATTCCAAAGATCCCTCTATGATTTAGGCTCTAGTGTAAACCTGATGCCTTAATCAATTGCAGTTGCCCTCGGGCTAACCCATTTTCAAGCTACCAGGCTCACTCTCGTTTTAGCCGATAGATCCACTAGGATTCCGCAAGGTGTACTTGAAGACGTGTCCGTACTCATACATTCCCGCAGACTTCATAATGCTGAAACATGAGCAAGAACCCAGAAATCCCATTATTTTAGGAAGACCATTCTTGGCTACATCCAGAGCAATCATTGATGTCAGAGAAGGACGTATATGTCTGAATATCGGGACTTACCGATGGTTTTCGACATGGAAAAGATAATCAAGAAACCTTTGATTGAAGGTCAAGCCTACAATGTAGATTACCTCTCTGATCTAACTGAATATTTGCTCATGGATATGTGATGTAAGGTCCCTTTAGAGAGAACTCTCACATCTCATGGGGAAGAAACTTTCATGCTGGATGATCGTGCTGACGAGCATGCAAGATTAATGAATGCCGCCGAAGAGGTAATGCATGTCGACATTAGCGAAAACGATTTTTCAAATACCATCGATCGACAACATGAGGCAACCGTCGATCGACAGCACTCTACGACCGCTGACTGGAGTAAAGAGAAAGCACCAAAAATCAAACTTAAACCACTCCCTGCTGGACATAAATATGAGCAGTGGGGAACTCTCCGTATTGCTAAATAAACTGTGGAAGTACCGCAAATCTCTCGGGTATTCCCTCGATGACATTCCAGGAATCTCACCTGATTTGTGTATGCATAGGATACACCTAGAAGACGAATCAAAGTTATCCATTAAACATCAAAGGAGACTGAATCCAAACCTAAAAGAAGTAGTGAAGAAATAAATCATGAAACTTTCATAAGCAAGGATTATCTACCAGATCTCAGATAGTAATTGGGTCAGTCCGGTACACGTTGTTCCTAAGAAATGAGGAGTTACAGTGGTGAAGAATGAAAAAGATGAATTAATTCCGACGAGAACTGTTACTGAACACAAGATGTGTATAGATTACAGAAAGCTTAACGCTGCCACAAGAAAGGATCACTTCCTTCTACCCTTTATAGATCAGATGTTGGAAAGACTTGCAGGTCACAAATACTATTGTTGTCTTGATGGATACTCAGGATATTTTCCAGATTCGCATCCATCCTTATGATCAAGAAAAGACCACCTTCACATGTCCATATGGTACATTCGCATAGCGCAGGATGCCCTTTGGACTTGGTAATGCTCATGTTACATTCCAAAGATGTATGATGTCCATATTCACAGATATGATCGAAGATTTCATGGAAGATTTCTCGTTGTACGGATCAGATTTTGAATCATGCCTTAATAACTTGTGCAAGGTATTGGCTAGATGCGAAGAGAAGAATCTAGTCCTAAATTGGAAAATTTTCAGTGGAATTGAGGTGGACAATTCAGCAGCCTGAATTGAGGTGGACAAAGATAAAATCAAAGTAATGAGTGGCCTGCCGCCACCAACAAACGTAAAAGACGTTAGAGGCTTCTTAGGACATGCTGGTTTTTATAGAAGATTCATCAAAGATTTCATGGTAGACCTCTTACAACACTCCTATGTAAAGAAGTGAAATTTGAGTTTACGCCTGAATGTTTCGAGGCTTTCAAAGAGATCAAATCAGCCCTCGTGTCCGCCCCAGTTGTGCAAGTGCCAGATTAGAATTTACCTTTTGAGATTATGTGCGAATCCGGCGACTTCACTGTAGGCGCTGTACTTGGGCAGAAAAAGGACAAAAAGTTGCACGCTATATACTATGCTAGTAGGACCCTCGATGATGCGCAATGCAACTATGCGACGACGCAAAAAGAATGACTAGCTGTAGTATTCACCTTTGGAATATTTTTCTCCTATATAGTCGGTTTGAAAGTAATCGTTCACACCGATCACGCCGCTTTGAAGTACTTGATGAACAAAAAGGATGTGAAACCTAGACTTCTAAGATGGACTCTTTTGCTGCAAGAATTCGACATAGAAGTCAATGATAAGAAATGAGTAGAAAATGGAGTCGCAGACCACCTATCTAGGATCAGGATCGAAGAGGACATCCCTATCAACGATTTCCTACCTTTCGAAAATGTGTATCACACGGAATCCAGTTTCATTGATAACATCTGTTCGTCATCAAAGGAAGAATAGATCGACGGTTACATGAGACTATCGATCGATACACTAGATGCAAAAACAAAGAGGTCATCATTCCCCTCGATATCAATGTCGTATATGACACTTCGTTTTCAAATTGTGATTCTCCTGGAGGTAGAAGTTTAGGTTGGGGGCTGTGTGCGTTAAACGCCGATGACAGACCTTGGTACGCAAATATAGTGAACTATCTTGCGGCTGACGTAGAACTAGAACACTTTAAAGGCTATCACAAAAAGAAAATTCTGAGAGAAATCTGGAGATATCATTGGGATGAACCATACCTCTATAAGCACTGTTCTGACAGCATATACAGACGATGTGTGTGCCAAAGCGAAGCCCCATACATTTTGTATCATTGTCATGGATCTGATTACGCCGGACATTTCGCCAGTTTTAAGACAATGTCAAAGATTCTACAAGCAGGCTTTTGGTGGCAAACTATGTTTCAAGATGCTTAAGCCTACATAGCAAAATGCGACCCCTGCCAAAGAAGAGGAAAAATCAGCAAACGACACGAAATGGAACAAAACTTCATACTTGAAGTTGAAGTGTTTGATTGCTGGGATATCGACTTCATGGGCCCTTTTCCTTCCTCACACAGAAACAAATACATACTGATCGCTGTAGACTATGTATCTAAATGGGTGGAAGCGATAGCAACTCTGGAAAACAATGCTGCCAGTCACTAAACCCTTTAAGAGTATTATCTTTCCCAGATTTGGAGTTCCGTGAATCGTAATAAGCGATGGAGGTACCCACTTCATTACAAAGTGTTCGATAAAATACTCAAGAAACATGGAGTTCACCATCGAGTAGCTACACCTTATCATCCTCAGACCAACGAACAAGTAGAAGTATACAACCGCTAGTTCAAAGAAATCATAGAAAAGACAGTAGGATCAACTCGTAATGATTTGTCTTTGAAGTTAGATGATGCACTTTGGGCTTACCGAACCGCGTTTAAAATACTGTTAGGAACCACCCCGTTTCACTTACTGTATGGAAAAGCATGCCACCTCCCAGTTGAGCTAGCGCACAAAGCAGAATGGGTCATCCAAACAACAAATTATGATGCTAAGCCCGCAGCAGAAAGGAGATTAATCCAGCTGAACGAGCTAGATGAAATCAGGTATCACGCCTACGAGAACTCGAAATTATACAAAGAGAGAAATAAAGCCTATCACGATAAGAAAATTATTTCTAGGCATTTTGAACCTAGCGATGAAGTACTTTTGTACAACTCTTGGTTGACTCTATTTCCCGGGAAATTGCGTTCTCGTTGGTCAGGACCCTTCACAGTGAGAGAAGTTACACCGTATGAAGCAATTGTTCTAATTAACCCGAAAGGGGAGGATTTCACAGTGAATGGGCAAAGAGTAAAACGTTTCTGGGCTAAGGCTGAAATTCCGCGTTCTCAGACCATGCGTCTGGAGATGCCAAACCCCGATTGATGAGACCCACTTTCTGTCGAGCTAGAGTTTGTAGAAGTAGTAGCCTTCGGATACTCCATTTTACTTAATGGTCGATGCTTGATCTTTGAATGTTTCAAGGTGGTCAATGGGACACTCGTGAGGAAGACCATAAAAGGGATGCTGACCCACATGAGCGATATATGCATGATTAAGCTCAAAGCCATTCCCCTAGAATGCAGAACAACGAATCGCATAGAAGTTAGCGTAGAACTCTTCAAGACTGTTGTAGTCTCTAAGTGTCCTTTGTCTTTCATTCTCAGCATTCACAGCAACAGCAGTAACGTGAGGTATTGAAATCCATTGTACATAAATCAGTTGTCCTTCACTGTTGCGAGTGCGACCTTCTTTATCTCGTAAGACCCAATTCTCGTCGACACTCAGTATGAGTACTTCGACCTTCTCTTTCTTCCCGCAATAAGTGATGATCGACACTTGATCCGTGTAATTCGCTACTTGTGTCTTTACGATGTCGATCACTGCTTGGAGGGTGTCGAGCGACACTGAGTAAGATCCATATCTTCTCATTTCTTCTGGTACTCATATAAATGTATCTGAAAGCCACAAGGAGATATAAGTAAGTAAACTAAAAAAAAAAAAACCCAGACGACATCCTACACCTAGTCTAATGGTGATCAAAGTCCTCGACAACGACACCGAATTTGATGTTCTCAAATTATCCTAATGCAACTCTCTCAAATAAGAGATCAATTGCAGTACTTAGGGATCGTATCCACAAATACTAGATATTTCACACAATAGACTTTAACTTCAGATTAAGCTAGGTTAGATAATAGAAAGTAATAAATCAAGTAATAAATTAAAGCAGTAAATAATATTAGTTGTAAAACTGATGGAGAAGGGGTGATAAACTTAGGGTTTCATTTAGGGAATCAGAACTCTAATCTATAGATGCTAAAGATTTGATCCTAGAACTTGAATGCAATAGTAAGATATCTAGCATATTGAGATAGAAGAGCCAAAGAGGAGAAGAAAAATAAGCAAAAGAGAAAAGAAGAAATGATTTAGTTGAGTATTTTAACTTTATCCGTACATGCTGACCAGAGATGACCTAGCTTAGTATGCAAGGCAAGGAAAGTGAAATTTGGAAGCCAACTCTTGCTTAAGGACGCATATAGACGTTGGGGGTTCAGTTTGACCAAAGGCAAAAGTTTGAATCTGTTTGAATGGAAATCACATGTTCTACTTAGGCAAAGAGTTGTTCGTGACCTGTCCCTTTTAACCCTGAACCATCAGCAAAATGTTTCCTTTGTTTATTGATCCGTCCCTATATAATGTAAACTAAAGCAGATGAATTAACTAAGGAGAATTATCTCCCATTCTTTCCAAAAACGTCCATCCATCTCTCTTTCTCTCTTGTTAATCATTGATTCTTCACCAATCGAACTTATTCTCTAGGGTTCTTCATTCTCATCCTCACATGTCATCAATTCTATCATGGTATCAGAGCTTTAAGCTCTAAACCCTTTAAACTCCGCAAAATCCATTATGTTCTCCCAAGTTTATTTTCCCAGTTACTTTGTTATCCTGTTTTACTTTGTCAACTCTATTTCTCTCTCAAAATCATATCTTTTCTTTATTTTATTATTAGGGAATCTCTATCAGAGCATTAAGATATTTAATCGCTTTCTTTTCGACAAATCTATTCTCTTTTTTTTTTACTTTCGAAATTTTTGTTTTCTTCATTTTATTGTCTATTGGGTAAAATAAATTCTACCATGGAAATAGAAAGAAGAAGCTTGATTCCAGTAACCATGAGGGCTTTAAGTACTTGGTATGGTCAAGAGTGTCCAGAGTTGGGGAGTCATGGACTTTGGGACAACCACATCATGAATGCTGAAGCTTCAATGAGGATGACTCAAGAAGATAGTCATGCAAATGGTCTGAAGGGCAAAGACAAGTGGGTTATAGAAGATCAGTAAGCACTTGAGATCATCCATAACTCTCTCTCTCTCTCTCTCTCTCTCTCTCTCTCTCTCTCTCTCTCTCTCTCTCTCTCTCTCTCTCTCTCTCTCTCTCTCTCTCTCTCTCTCTCTCTCTCTCTCTCTCTCACACTCTCAGAATCAGTCTTGGAAGCTTACTCACATTGTGAAAATTCTAAGGATCTTTGGGAGAGTCCTCAAATAGTGTATGAGAACCTCTCCAACCTGAGTCGTGTGTTTGAACCTTGAAGAAGTGGAGTTCAATCAGTATTTTTGGCAAGTTCAAAAGCTTATGGGCTGAGTGTGCTTAGACCCTTCTCCTTCGATCCAGAGGTCATCAAGGAAAGATATGAACAAGAAAAAGTCGTCAGCCTTCTCCTGAACATAAATCCATCCTAAAATCATTTAATCAACATATTCTGAGAGAAGACAAGCTCCCTAATCTTTAAGGTGTGTGTGCTCTGGTTCAAAGGGAACAAGTACCTCACAATCTCCTTAAAATAGAAAGGAAGCCAAATTTTCTTGTAAAAGATATGCACAGCAAGAAAAGAAGGATGGTGCTAGTACCTGGATACAAGAAGGCCAAGAAAATACATTTCAGGAAGACTATCAAGCAAAGTTGGTTTGATACCAAACCTGCTGGAAGGAAACTTAAGGAGGAGGATCAACCAGTTCTTTAAGGTGCATTCATGTATTCTCCTTCACCAGTGACTCTAGTGGAGAAGAAGTGTGGAAGAAGTGATACTGAGCCACTAATCAAAGCAACAAAAACCATTATCTCTTCTAAAAAGTTTGGTACTTATCCCCTTATCTCTAAACCAATCATAATAGATTCAGGAGCTAGTCATAATAAATTAGTGATATGAATCTTATTAGTGATGTTAGACTTGCCTTAGTAAATTTTATAATCGCCAATGGAGATAAGGTGAAGATATAAGGAATATGGAACCTTAAGTTGTTTGATAGAGAATCTAATGCCCTCTATATGCCTGGTCTTGCCTCTAACTTACTTTCATTGAAAAGGCCACTGTTGACCTTAATTTTCATGTCGCTTTTAGGCCTAATGATGTTGAGTTTCAGGACCTTAAGACAAGGAAGGTGATTGGAGAAAGAAACATAAAAGATGGTTTATACCATCTCGAAAAGACTAAGCCATCTTGCCATCCTTTTTCTACTTCTTTATGCATGACCAGTACTAAATTATGTGATAGCACTACTTGGCCTGCTAGATTAGGACATCCACACTCTCGTGCATTAAACTCATGATGCCTGATATGTCATTTAGCCACTTGGATTGTGAAGCATACATCATAGGAAAGCATTGCAAATCTGTGTTTCCAACATCAATAACCATCTATGAGAAATGCTTTGACTTAGTTCATTCTGATGTTTGGACCTCTCCATGTATTTTTAGGGATAATCACAAGTATTTTTTTTTTCACTTTTATAGATGATAAATCAAAGTATACTTGGTTAACATTGCTGCCTTTTAAGGATCGCGTGTTAGATGTGTTTATTAACTTTCAATCCTATGTAACTAACCACTTTAAGGCCAATGTGAAGGTATTGAGATCAGACAATAGAGGAGAGTATACAAGTCTTGCATTCAAGAATCACTTGGAAAACCATGGCATGATCCTCCAGACAAGTTGTCCTTATACACCTCAGCAAAATGGAGTGTCTGAAACGAAAAATAGGTATATCATGGAGGTTGCTAGATTGATGATGTTCCATGCCAACTTTCCTAAAAGATTTTTGAGTGATGTTGTGGTGACAACATGCTACCTTATTAACATGATCCCAACTAAGGTTTTGAAGGATATCTCTCCTTATGAAGTGTTGAACCAAACCCGACCATCCATTCATCACCTCACTGTGTTTGGATGCGTCTGCTTTGTGTTAATACCAGGAGAGCAAAGGAAAAAGCTAGAATCAAAGAGCATGAAGTGTATGTTCATTGGCTACTCTTTTACGCAAAAATGATACAAGTGCTACAATCTTGAAACAAGAAGAGTACTTGTATCTAGAGATGTGAAGTTTATGGAAGGAAAAAGATTCTATGTTGAGAGGGATTGGAATGAGCTCAACGATCTATCTCAAGCATCAAATAAGGCCAATAACCTAAGGATCGTCTTAGAAAATCTTGGAATCATTTAATCAAGAGAAAAGGAGACCACTAGAGAAGCCACTCCTACTTAAGAGACTAAACAAGAAGCTGAAGAAGTCGCTCATCCTGATCCTGAAGAGGGCAATGGAAAAGAACTAGAAAGGAAACATGGTTCAGAAGTTCATGATCAGGATGGTGTAGAAGATCAAGCAACTGA